>JAOTOL010001620.1:1105000-1327500 GCA_034440575.1 Imbricaverruca yamaguchii | reverse complement strand
ACAGACAGACAGACACAGACACATACAGACACAGACACAGACAGACAGAGACAGAGACAGACACAACAGACAGAGACAGAGACAGAGACAGACACAACATACAGAGACAGAGACAGAGACAGACACAACAGACAGAGACAGAGACAGACAGAGACAGACACACAGACAGAACAGACAGAGACAGAGACAGAGACAGACAGAGACAGACAGAGACAGACAGACAGACAGAGACAGAGACAGACAGAACAGAGACAGAGACAGAGACAGACAGAGACAGAGACAGAGGCAGACAGAGACAGAACAGAACAGACAGACAGAGACAGAGACAGACAGACAGAGACAGAGACAGACAGACAGAGACAGACAGAGACAGACAGACAGACAGACAGACAGAGACATACACAGACACAGACAGACACAGACAGACAGACAGACATACACAGACAGAGACAGACATACACAGACACAGACAGAGACAGACAGACACAGACAGAGACAGACAGACACAGACACAGACAGAGACAGACAGACACACAGACAGACACACAGACAGACACAGACACAGACAGACACACAGACAGATACAGACACACAGACAGACAGACACACAGACAGACAGACACATAGACAGACAGACAGACAGACAGACAGACAGACAAAAGACACACAGACAGAGACAGACACACAGACAGAGACAGACACACAGACAGACAGACAGACAGACAGACAGAACAGACACACAGACAGAGACAGACACACAGACAGAGACAGACACACAGACAGAGACAGACACACAGACAGAGACAGACACACAGACAGAGACAGACACACAGACAGAAACAGACACACAGACAGAGACAGACACACAGACAGAGACAGACACACAGACAGAGACAGACACACAGACAGAGACAGACACACAGACAGAGACAGACACACAGACAGAGACAGACACACAGACAGAGACAGACACACAGACAGAGACAGACACACAGACAGAGACAGACACACAGACAGAGACAGACACACAGACAGAGACAGACACACAGACAGAGACAGACACACAGACAGAGACAGACACACAGACAGAGACAGACACACAGACAGAGACAGACACACAGACAGAGACAGACACACAGACAGAACAGACACAGACAGAGACAGACACACAGACAGAGACAGACACAACAGACAGAGACAGAGACAGACAGAGACAGACACACAGACAGAGACAGACACACAGACAGAGACAAACACACAGACAGACAGACAGACAGACAGACAGACAGACAGACAGACAGACAGACAGACAGACAGACAGACAGACAGACAGACAGACACACAGACAGACAGACAGACAGACAGACAGACAGACAGACAGACAGACGGACAGACGGACACACACAGACGGACAGACGGACAGACGGACACACAGACAGACACACACACAGACAGACACACAGACAGACGGACAGACAGACAGACAGACAGACAGACGGATAGACAGACAGACGGATAGACAGACACACAGACAGACACACACACAGACACACACACAGACAGACAGACAGACAGACGGATAGACAGACAGACAGACAGACAGACAGACAGACAGACAGACAGACAGACAGACAGACAGACGGATAGACAGACAGACTGGCGGCCGTACCGTCTGCGCTCCTTCAGCACGGTGACGGTGTGCAGCTGGCCGTCGCTGTAGGCTCGCCGGGAGAGCAGCACCACCTCGCCACCGCCGCCGTTCACACGCAGCTCCAGCCGACCACCGCTCAGACGCAGCTGGTAGTACTCGGAGTTACGACGGTCGCCGACCGGCACCTGACAAATCACGTCACGGATCACGTCACATGAGTCGCCGCGGTAGGCGGCCGGGACGGGTCATATGGTTTGAGTGTCGCAGTACGGGGCCAGATGTCATAGGAACCGATATCAAAGGTCGTATGCTGTGAGGGTGTGTGTGAAGAAAAGTCGTACCCCAAGCCATCCCAAGCGGCTGCAGGATGATGGGATTATGAAAGACGATTGGGAAGTGACCGAGCGAGAGCGACGAAACAATTGGGACGAACATGAGCGAGTACAACGCGATGATACGCTATGGGAGCAAGTCTACTAACTTCATCAGATGACATGTTAGTAATAGCAGCACTTCATAGCCCAGCCAGCTTCATGTCGACATGTAGCAATCCATGGATTGCAATATATGGATGCACACAAAGTGCCGACTAAGCCTCCAACAGTGAGTATTGCCATACTTACAAACAGTGGATGGTCGAGTGAATGAATTGATTATAATTATGTTTGCGGTCCCACAGCGAAATAGCCGGGTGCGAAATAGCCCTTCTTTACGAAGGAAAACGGATCCCTGATTAACCGCACTGTTATTGAGAGGCTTCAGTGGAACGCAACCAAATGCCGGAAAACCTAATAGTTTAGCAAAACACATACAATGTTTTCAAAATACATTGTATGTGTACGTCATCAAACAGTGCAGCTTCACCCGGACAGGGCGACGGGATCCAGAACCGCCACGAGATGGGGGATAATGCATCATCCAAGCAGTGCTTGCCGGCGGGCGGTGACAGTGCATGCACACACGGCGTGGAGGTTCACAAATCAGTGCACACAAGTGAGGACACCGGAGCCGCCGGAGCGTCACGACCACGCCAGCTGCATGCCGCGTGCAGGCGCGGTGCAGCACACCGACGCACACGGTGCACACAAAGGTCCCGGGTTCGACGCCCGCACCGATCGGGACATTTCTCAATCCCGCGGCCCACCGGCGAAACAGTGTGGGCGGCGCCATTAGCCGTGAGTGTGCATACAGTGCGTCGTGAACCACCAAATAAACAATAAACACACGGTGCACACAACTAGACTGGCGGTGCGAACACTGTGGCATTGCCGACCTACGGCTCATCGTTGCTGACACCCTGGGAGTGGCATCGCTGATCGCCATCGCCAGATGGTTCCCGGCCATAGACTGCGACTGCGAACTGCGAGCCTGATACATTCCACTCTCGAAATGCGTTTGGTGACATCACCCGGGAGGGCGGTATCACCAACCCAGGGCTCAGCTTGGTGTGCTGACCGGTGGGTGTGCGTCCATGAACATCTATGTAATGCATAAAACTGGATAGTGAGATATGTCTGGCTGTGTGGTCATGTCAGGAAGTGTGGTCAGGAAATTCCGTGATGGAGAGATAGCGTACACTTCGTGTTAATGTTGGTGTGCAAGAAATGGGTGTTATTCTTCGAAGACTGCTCGGAGGCACAGACAAGAGCAAATATCTCTTCAGAGAGGTGTTGTGTATATATTTTTTAACGATCTCTATCGTCCTTTGCAACGCTGGGGCACATTTAATCCTCTTTTAAACAAAACTATAAGTTCAAACAAACAAAACACGCCGCATGCTTTCAGGAATACCTCACTAATTCATCTGGATAGCTGGAGCGTTTGAATAATGGAGAAAACGAATGGTAGAGAGATAACTATGCCTAAGGTACACAAAAGTGCACCAAAATAACCCTCCCGTTATGCAAAATTGGAATATTGTGGACGAGCGTCGAAGCTGCACGTCAGCAGCTATCCGCGCCCGGCTGCTCAGCCGCAGCACCGTCGCCGCACAGTGCGACACGATTCTGACACACGAAGAAGCACAAAAAGCCACACACGTGCACGCGCGTCACAGGAGCGGCCGCGGTGCCTCAGGGCACCGCCGTCCGCGTCTCACCCGCCGTCGTCTGTGTGCTCGGCTCTTCTCCGGCTCAGTACCAGTCAGCTGCTCCTCGTCATCCACCTACACCACATGCAACAGCACAACCTCGCCTGCTCAGACGGTGGGACGCCACTGGGGGTGGGTGGTTGTGGACGAGTGGGGGGCATTGCGCGTCAGTGAGTGCGGTTGGATCGTTTCCAACCACCGCTCAGACTAGAAAGGAGTTTAAGGGCGCATCGACTGCGTCGGTCATGCAGTCCGCTCAGACTAGAGAAGCGCCAGAGACACCGCCTGTTTCAAGAGCAGGATTTCGACTGGACAGTTGTGACTTGGAAGCGGGAGCAGCTAGCCAGAATCTGTCTTTCACCGGATTTCAGCTCCGTGGAAACGGACCTCCTCACTCGGGGTTCTAAATTTAGCATTGCTGTGCGACCGGAGAGCTCACTGTTCACTTTTGAAGTACCTCCACTTTTAATTCGTTGAAGCCCTACTTAAGATCATAGGGAACAAGACAGACCAATCGCATTCGCAGTAAACCAAGAACCAAACGAACTATGACCAGAAAAACATAATCAGGAAGGTCATGGGTAGCACTGGCGGTGGAAGTAAAAAGGCGAGTGCAGCATCGCTACATAATTCAAGCAGAGAACATGATCTTTCTCGTTTCACGGAACTCCAAATCTGAAAACATCCAAGTAAATGACTTGATGCAACATGGAATGATGTGCATTCGACCAGAGAGAAGAGAAAAAAGAGAAAATATAGAACATCCAAGCTTCACCTATATGGTAATTCATTATCTTTGGTAATACGGAAACGGAACAAATATGACGCATACCAGACTTTTTCGTTCATGGCCTTGCCACAGCAACGCTCAGCTTCTGCACCGCAACCTCAATTATCACCTCATTCGATTACCTTTCCAGTGTAGGTGGACAGCAACAGCAAGCCATCTGAGGCTGTCGTTTTGAAGGTGAAGCCGAACGTGGCTATCTTCTTGAGCCGACGAGAGTCCAGCTCCATGTAGCCGTTGCCATGGAAACCGGCCGTCTTCAGCAGCTGTCCAAAGGTGAGGCACCAGTTAGTAAGAATCCAATTGCCGAATTTTGTGGAGAGGTGACCGTGGGAGAGGGAGACGGGCTAGCATGCTGGCCTCGAGTTACAATGCTTTTTTTCTTTGAAGTTGAATTCGTGTCGAGGTAGCTGGACAGCAAAGCTGAATGGCCGGTCACCACGCTGGTGATAACGCATAGGAATACATATTTACTTCTCGGGTGGTCATTGCTCAGTGTACAGTGCCAAACACAGCACAAACTGCATGTCAAAAGACGTGTAGTGCGTGCTGCGCTTGACCCCATATCCATGTCATTTGGCAGGGACGTGGGGCTGGATGAGTTTCAGATCCAAACGGAATGCTGTGTTCCAAATACGTCATTTGCTTCACGGCTACACAATAGCCGCTGCGGACGTTATTCAAACCTTTCGTCGCTCTGGGGTGCATGTCATAGCTCAGTTCTCCCATACGTCACAACCACTGTAGCCTCCCAAGATCGACCTGTATCGCATGGTCCCGGGTGACATTTCACTCGTACTCTACTGTCACGGGAAACACCTCGCCTATACTGCACACCCGTCAGTGTCACCTCGCCTGTACACCACAGCCGTCAGTGTCACCTCGCCTGTACACCACAGCCGTCAGTGTCACCTCGTCTGTACACCACAGCCGTCAGTGTCACCTCGCCTGTACACCACAGCCGTCAGTGTCACCTCGCCAATACTCCACAGTCGTCAGTGTCACCTCGCCTGTACACCACAGCCGTCAGTGTCACCTCACCTGCACACCACAGCCGTCAGTGTCACCTCACCTACACACCACAGCCGTCAGTGTCACCTCGTCTGTACACCACAGCCATCAGTGTCACCTCACCTGCACACCACAGCCGCCACTGTCACCTCGTTTGTACACCACAGCCGTCAGTGTTATCTCGTCTGTACACCACAGCCACCACTGTCACCTCGTCTGTACACCACAGCCGTCAGTGTTATCTCGTCTGTACACCACAGCCGTCAGTGTCACCTCGTCTGTACACCACAGCCGCCACTGTCACCTCGTCTGTACACCACAGCCGTCAGTGTTATCTCGTCTGTACACCACAGTCGTCAGTGTCACCTCGCCTGCACACCACACCCGTCAGTGTCACCTCGTCTATACTCCACAGTCGTCAGTGTCACCTCGCCTGTGCACCACAGCCGTCAGTGTCACCTCACCTGCACACCACAGCCGCCAGTGTCACCTCGTCCATACACCACAGCCATCAGTGTCACCTCGTCTGTACACCACAGTCGTCAGTGTCACCTCACCTGCACACCACAGCCGCCACTGTCACCTCACCTGCACACCACAGCCGTCAGTGTTATCTCGTCTGTACACCACAGCCGTCAGTGTCACCTCGTCTGTACACCACAGCCGTCAGTGTCACCTCGCCTGTACACCACAGCCGTCAGTGTCACCTCGTCTGTACACCACAGCCGTCAGTGTTATCTCGTCTGTACACCACAGCCATTAGTGTTACCTCGTATGTACACCACTACCATCAGTGTCACCTCGTCATAGTGGGGTGCAGACCCCACTACCATCAGTGTCACCTCGTCTGTACACCACAGCCGTCAGTGTCACCTCGCCTGTACACCACAGCCGTCAGTGTCACCTCGTCTGTACACCACAGCCGTCAGTGTTACCTCGTCTGCACCCCACTACCATCAGTGTCACCTCGTCTGTACACCACAGCCGTCAGTGTCACCTCGCCTGTACACCACAGCCGTCAGTGTTACCTCGTCTGCACCCCACTACCGTCAGTGTCACCTCGCCTGTACACCACAGCCGTCAGTGTTACCTCGTCTGCACCCCACTACCATCAGTGTCACCTCGTCTGTACACCACAGCCGTCAGTGTCACCTCGCCTGTACACCACAGCCGTCAGTGTTACCTCGTCTGCACCTCACCACCACCAGTGACGCCTCACCTGCACGCCGCAGCCGCGGGTGACGCCGGTCGAGTTGCCCACCAGCGGGTTCTGGGTGGTCTGGCCGACCTGTAGCTCGTCGACGCAGCCGAGCAGCGGCACGAACGAGCCGACCGGCCAGCCGGTGCGGTCGAAGTCGGGCGGCACGCCGCCGAAATACAGCCGCGACGGTTCCAGGTCGAGCCCGAACCGCTGGCGGCGCGAGCCCGCCTCCGGGTGAAACGTGCCCTCCTTGAACTCCTCGCCGTTGTTGACCTTGAGTCCCACTGCGGCGGCGCGTCGCGTCGCGTCACACGGCGTCACGTGGTGTGACGTCACGCCACTGCTGTTCCCTCACAGGGTTCGCTGGCGTGACAGCGAGGCACGACAATGACACCAGGTGTAATGGCTTACCGCGCTTACTTGGCGGATTACAACAGGAAGAAATTGGCCGTCGTCAACCGGTTCCTCGCTCCACCGAGCAGCAAGTGCACCGTTTTGACTTCAAGCAGACTCGTGACAAGGCAATGCGGAAACTCACGTAAGAAAACAGGTGATGTTGGTCAACACTTTCCAGGTATGCTACCTGCTAAAATTGGTAGTCTCGTCTGAGGGAAGTTAATCATGTGTTGACATTCATCGTTCGGTACTGGCGCACTGGACTGCAGTGATATCTGCGCTGGCCGTCCGTCCGGCACTAACCGTCACTGCCGGACTTGGTGGTCTCGATCCAGGTGGGTTTGCCCGTGTTGTACCGGCCGTTGGACGTGACCACCAGCACGTCCTTCCTGCTGAAGCCCACCCGCGCCACGATCTGGCCGTCCCGCAGCTCCACGCTGAAAAACTGCTCCTGTCGCACGCGGAAACGGCACGTCAACAACTCCTGCTGACGGTACGTCAACAACTCCTGCTAACGGCGCGTCAACAACTCCTGCTGACGGCGCGTCAACAACTCCTGCTGACGGCGCGTCAACAACTCCTGCTGACGGCACGTCAACAACTCCTGCTGACGGCGCGTCAACAACTCCTGCTGACGGCACGTCAACAACTCCTGCTGACGGCACGTCAACAACTCCTGCTGACGGCACGTCAACAACTCCTGCTGACGGCACGTCAACAACTCCTGCTGACGGTACGTCAACAACTCCTGCTGACGGCACGTCAACAACTCCTGCTGACGGCACGTCAACAACTCCTGCTGACGGCGCGTCAACAACTCCTGCTGACGGCACGTCAACAACTCCTGCTGACGGCACGTCAACAACTCCTGCTGACGGCACGTCAACAACTCCTGCTGACGGCACGTCAACAACTCCTGCTGACGGCAGTCAACAACTCCTGCTGACGGCACGTCAACAACTCCGTGACGGCACGTCAACAACTCCTGCTGACGGCACGTCAACAACTCCTGCTGACGGCACGTCAACAACTCCAGCTGACGGCACGTCAACCTCCTGCTACGGCACGTCAACAACTCCTGCTGACGGCACGTCAACAACTCCTGCTGACGGCGCGTCAACAACTCCAGCTGACGGTACGTCAACAACTCCAGCTGACGGTACGTCAACAACTCCTGCTGACGGCACGTCAACAACTCCTGCTGACGGTAGGTCAACAACTCCTGCTCACGGCACGTCAACAACTCATGCTCACGGCACGCTCAACAACTCCTGCTGACGGCACGTCAACAACTCCTGCTGACGGCACATCAACAACTCCTGCTGACGGCACGTCAACAACTCCTGCTGACGGTACTTCAACAACTCCTGCTGACAGCACGTCAACAACTCCTGCTAACAGCACGTCAACAGCTCCAGCTGACGGCACATCAACAACTTCTAACGGCACGTCAACAGCTCCAGCTGACGGCACGTCAACAACTCCTGCTGACGGCACATCAAAAACTTCTAACGGCACGTCAACAGCTCCAGCTGACGGCACGTCAACAACTCCTGCTGCCTAACGACAGCGTATAGACAGCAGCAGCTACTGTTGTTGCCGAATAGCAAATGCTATGACGCCAAAACGCTGAGATAATCTGCGTAAATGAAGTTGTTTGGTTCTTCGGAAGATATCACCCCCACTCCCACCCCACCCACAACACAAAATCATATTGGTCACTTCACGACGCGCGTAGCCTGCGGCACAGACCACATGGCGCTACCATTCCCTGGCAAGTGGCCATGGCGAATCCCTAAACCCAGTCAGACATCGCTTGGGATTTCAGCGTCTTCATCACTACCAGCTGCCACATAATGTCTCCAGAACCTGCGACAAGATGTGAGGTGGCAGTGTGTTCTGCAACCGCATATGTGGCAGCAATGTTTTATCCTTGAAATGCCTGACACGCACGCACTCACACGTACACGCACACACTGCTTAAAATATATTTTATATATATTACTCACACGTACACGCACTCACACGTACACGCACACACACTGTACCCTCGATATATATATATATATATATATATATATATATATATATATATATATATACACATTTACATGTTCTAAAGATAATAACCCCTCCTGATGCCATACCAATCACCTATCGTACTGAAGACGAGCATGTCCGGAATATCGCGACATTTCATCTACTCAGCACTGTTCCAGCACCCCTCCCAGGTACAGTGATCTAGTGGCGTCGGACGATGCCGAACCTTCTCCCTGTTGACGGCCAGGAAGAGCAGGGCGTCCTCGTCGAACGTCTGCACACGCAACACGACCGAGTACAGCATGGCAGTGGCCCGGCCCGGCCTCAGCGGCGGCAGCTCGGCGTACCCGGCGCCGTTGAAGCTGTACCCCGGCGACGCCACGAGATCGTCCGAGCTGTGGAGGTCAGGTCGCAGGTCATTTCAGAGGTTAGAGCGCAGGTTAGATCGCAGGTCAAGACACAGGTCAGAACACGACAGGTCACATATCAGGTCAAATGTTAGGTCACATACGAGGTCGAAGGTCGTGGCATATGTGGCATCGCCGCCCCGGTAGCTCAGTGGGTTAGAGCGCTGGCCTGCACTGGTCTCCCCTGTACTGGCAAGACAGGGTTCGAGTCGCTTCGCGCGCTCGCATTTAGCCCCCGGCCGGGAGTGTCAGTTGGGAACTGGCCCGATAAGGCCGGGGACGAGCTACCGGGCGGCCGTGCCGGTGCATTGGCGGTACGTTAAACTTTCGGTTTAAATTCTGCCGTTGAACTGGAGTTCATGGATCGGGTGGTGGGGCCAGGGTTCACGCAACAAGCTCTGCTTAGCAATAGAACCCTGGCTCCCCAAGCCACCCCAACAACAACTCGGATTAAACTTATTTAAAAAAAAATATGTTGGGGGATCGGCCACGGGTAAGGTTGCGGGTTAGCCTACAAGTCAGGTAACTAACCAGATCTCAGGTCAAAGCACAGGTCAGATCACAGGTTAAGTTACAGGTCGAATCGCAAGCCAGACCACAAGACATGCAATGTCAGGTCACATATATGGCACGGGAAAGGTCAGACCGCAGATAATTTCACAGGTCATGACACGCGTTCTAACCCGTTCACTTCAGACGTACTCACCGAGACAAGGACGGAAGTGAAGGGTTGGCAAAACTCAATCAGGAACGGTGACCATGGAACAGCTTCCAAGTCAATCATGGCATACTTAAGCGCGCTCAGTACTATACAGGGCCCCAATACATGGATCGACTTTGACTTTGGTAGAGCTCAATATGTACCACTTACCCGTTTATAGGTCAGTACCGACAAAGATATCAGCCCCTTGTTCGGTTTAGGAAAAAACCGACCTGGATTCGGGTCGGACCTGGCTTAAGTTTGGGTCAGGCATGGCCTAGGTTCGGGTCAGAACTGACCTGGGTTTTAGACAGGCCTGACCTGGAATCGAGACAGATCTGATCTGCATTTGTGACAGACCTAACCTGGATTCAAGAGACCTGACCTGGGACCTGACCTGAGTCAGAACTACCTGGGTTCGGGTCAGTACCGACCTGGATTTGAGTCAGGCATGACCTGGGCCCGGGTCAGAACTGATATGGGTCTGGACCAGAACTGACCTGGGTTTGAGGCAGGTGTGACCTCGGTCCGGGTCGGCGCTGATCTGGATTTTGGTCAGCACTGACCAGGGTCTGGGTAATAGCTTCCCTGGGTTCTGGTCAGAACTGACCTGGGCTCGGGTCAGCAATGATCTGGGTTTGGCTCAAAGCTGGTCTGTGTTAGGGACAGAACTGACCTGTGGTCGGGACAGCATTGATCTGGGCCTGTGTCGGCACTGACCTGGGCCCGGCTCGGCAGGCGCCGCACCCCTGGCTGGACAGGAAGTTCCACAGCCCCAGCGGCTGGCCGTTCACGGTCACCTCGTACAGGCATCCCGCGAACCTGCAGCACACGAGACCACCGCCACCGCCATCAGGTCAGAGTGGCAAATCTGGTCACAGCCGCGCCTCCGTGGCTCAGCCGCCGAGCCAGGCACATCCCCGCACAACACCAACACAGTCTGACCCGACTTCAAGACCACTGTCCGACGCCAATAAAACGGCATACGGAAGGGACACATTCGAGTGGGCAAGATCACCAGGTAAAGATCGCAGGTGACACCGCATTGTGACCATGGGGTGAACAGCTTGGCTAAGAATTCAGACATCAAAGTTAAAGGTCTGGCGGATCCCATGAGTGCTTGCACATGGCGACCGGAAGCACTGCATGCACCAGACCAACGGATTCCATGCGTGATGTCAAATGCGTGATACCAAAGGAAGCATCGAATAACTGAAGATGATTGCCGATTTCGTTGTATTCGAAGCTCGAATAGAAACCAAGGATGCGGTAATTCACAAGAGTACGCAAGAACCGTGGTATTCGACAGATTGTTTGACATATTGTGCATTAAACGCAACACTGAACATGTTGGAGCGGGCAAGGATGAATAAGACGGCTGTCGGCTTGCCCTCGATCTATGCATCCCCGATTCCCCCATTCAGCCATCCGGCTACGAGGGGAACGTCAGAAATCGTTACAGCGTACACGTGCACAATTCAATCGCCGGACGGCCAACACCAGCACCAACACCATCACCATCATAATCACCAGTACTGGCACCAGCACTAGTACCAGTACCATTACCAGCACCATCATTACCACCAGCATCATCACCATCACCATCACCAGTAGCGGTGCCATCACCAGTACTATCACCAGTACCAGCACCTTCACCACCATCACCACCAGCACCATCACCACCAGCACCATCACCACCAGCACCATCACCGTCAGCACCAGCACCATCATCACAACCATCACCAGAACCGACACCACTACCAGCACCAGTACCATCACCACCACCACCACTACAATCACCACCACCGCCATCACCACCACCGCCATCACCACCACCATCACCACTACCACCACCACCATCACCATCAGCATCCCCGTCAGCAGGCTCCGCTCACCTGCTGGTGAGGACGTTCTTGTTGGCGTTCGGCGGCCGGCGGCCAATGTGGACGAGGTCGGACGGCGTCAGGTCCATGATGGCGAAGCCGTCGGCGGTGGCGTTGGTCACGAAGTCGCCCGGACTGCCAGAGGCCGCCTGACGCACCGACAGGCGACCGAGACCGCCGATCCTGGCGGCGGACAGACGCGCCGTACGGCCTCACCGCTACAGACGTCGGGCGACGCGGAGATTCTGAGAGGAGCTGCACACACCACCCAGGTCCACCGAGAGACGCCGGAGGTTGCCGGGACCCCCGGAGAAGCCGCACACATCGCATAGGTCCACCGACAGATGTCGGAAGATGACGAGACCACAAGAGAAGCTGCACACATCGCACATGTTCACCGGCAGTCGTCGGACGCTATCGACATTCTGAGAGGTGCTACCCACAACATAAGGTCTTACCGACAGATGGAGGCGAACTCTGCATGTAAATAATAAATTTAAAATGGCAAATTACCCATGCTTTGTGCGCTAATACATCTTTGCTAACAAAGCATCGCGCGCAGATTTTATCGCATTATATCATCCGCCTCTCTTTTCGACATGGTGCGCCAACCTCTTGGGCCGAAATGATGCCTCTGTTCTCTCGGGCCGACACTACACACCAGCCGTACCTCTCGGGCCGACACTACACACCAGCCGTACCTCTCGGTCCGACACTACACACCAGCCGTACCTCTCGGGCCGACACTACACACCAGCCGTACCTCTCGGGCCGACGCTAAACAGCCGTACCTGGCCGACACTAACACCAGCCGTACCTCTCGGGCCGACACACACACCAGCCGTACCTCTCGGGCCGACACTACACACCAGCCGTACCTCTCGGGCCGACACTACACACCAGCCGTACCTCTCGGGCCGACACTACACACCAGCCGTACCTCTCGGGCCGACACTACACACCAGCCGTACCTCTCGGGCCGACACTACACACCAGCCGTACCTCTCGGGCCGACACTACACACCAGCCGTACCTCTCGGCGTCGATGATGTACCAGCTGCTGTCGTCAATCAGCTGTTCGTTGCTGGTCTGCAGCCGAAGCGGATGTTCCAGCACCTGGCTCTGATCACCGTTGTTCCACAGGAAGCGGATCCTCCTGTCGACCATCTCAACGGCCATGAAGTCCCTCTGAAATGCAAACACCAGTCGACTCGACACGCTGGAAAGAGCGATAGCCATGAACCGCAGGCCAAACTGTTTCGAGTCTAGTGTACACAGGATAATAACATACGGAACAAAATTCCAATGTTATGGGAAATATAACATTGGAAATGCATCCACTTCAAGACGTATATTTCCAGTCGCATGCATCGCAAGACATCTAGATTATTGGTTGTGTAAATGCGAGTGCGTGCGTGCGCTTGCGCTGGTAGACGCGAGTACCCACACCCAACATCACTGTCGCTCTCGGGTCTTGACAAAGGAAGTCAGTTTTAAACGAAACCATACACTCACTACAAGAGCATGTATATGATGTCCGGTACAGCTCTATGCACCGGCTCCAGCGTTGCCAAATGGCGCCTGGATTGGGATCCTGATCCCAAGTGTGTCCCACCACAAAATAATGTTTTGAGGGCGAGAGCACGACTCCTGGACGACCACCTATGCATCCATTTCCCAATCATCATATTACGATCAGGCCACACAATAGAGTGCAATACCAGGTCGTTAACCGGCGACAGGCTCCCAGCACGGTTTACTGTAGAGCCCAGGTACATCATGTTGTTTACCGCAGATGGGCACGATATCAGGCTATGACAGCAGGGATACTGACCTAGGACAGGTAAAGCAGCAGGGGCTATGACCTATCGCAGGAATATCAGACGGGGTATTGACCTGGAACAGACACAGCAGCAGGGGTACTGATCTGAGACAGGTAAGTAGCATGAAGGCAACGGACCTAGGATAGAAACAGCAGCGGGGATACTGACCTGGGGCAGGTAGAGTAGTAGGGGTTCTGACCTGGGTCTCGGGCGGTAGGTAGAGCCGCACGGATCCTGAGCTGGATCTCGGACGGCAGGTAGAGCAGCAGCGACACTGACCTGGGACAGGTACATCAGTCGGGGCACTGACCTGGGTCTCGGACGGCAGGTAGAGCAGCAGCAATGACCCTGGGACACTGGGTCTGGGACAGGTACAGCAGTCGGGGCACTGACCTCGGGTCTCGGACGGCAGGTAGAGCAGTCCCCACTGGTACTGACCTGGGTCTCGGACGGCAGGTAGAGCAGTAGGGGCACTGACCTGGGTCTCGGACAGCGGACTGAAGAGATCCCCCTGGTCTGACCTGGGTCTCGGAGGCAGGTAGAGCAGCACTGACCTGGGACAGGTACAGCAGTCGGGGCACTGACCTAGGACAGTTAGAGTCCCCACTGGTACTGACCTGGGTCTCGGACGGCAGGTAGAGCAGTAGGGGCACTGACCTGGGTCTCGGACGGCAGGTAGAGCAGTAGGGGCACTGATCTTGGTCTCGGACAGCAGGTAGAGCAGTAGGGGTACTGACCTGGGTCTCGGACGGCAGGTAGAGCAGTAGGGGCACTGACCTGGGTCTCGGACGGCAGGTAGAGCGGCACTACCTGGGTCTCGGACGGCAGGTAGAGCAGTGGACGACTGGGTCTCGGACGGCAGGTAGAGCAGTAGGGGCACTGACCTGGGTCTCGGACGGCAGGTAGAGCAGCAGCGCGTCACGTGTATCTCGCTCCGACACGGCGTAGTTGAGCCGGATGGAGGAGGCCGTGCTCGGGTGGAGATGTGCAGCCCGGTAGGTGCGGCTGCACGAGTCGGCCGACTCGGTCAGCGAGACGCGGATCTGCCGACAAACGCACGGAAAATAGCGCTGGCTCGCCACCACTTTCACCGGGTAACACTTCAACAAGCACAGTCGGACCAGCGTATATATCCTGTGAAGTGGATTGCCGTAAGCAGCTGGTGCGCTATCAATGACAGGCGGAACGTTTCACAGCCCACACCAAGGAAACCCAGACCAAGGCGCTGCTAAACACTGGTTTTTATTTCAGTCGTAATACGGATCTACATGGTCGTGGAATTTAATGGGAACTATACTTCATACGCTTCACTTTACCTTGTTCCACTTATCCATCGTTCCCTTCTTCCATAGTCACAAACCAAATTAGGAAAGCCAGACTCAGAATGCGGCAAAAAAGCATACCAGTCGCAAAAGCAGAATTATTCTCCTCTATGTTATTCTCAGAAGAGTGTGATCTTCAAATCCGGAACTCCAATACAACACCTCGGAGAACGCGTAAACAAATCTCGGAAGTAGTATGCATATTAAGTACGCGCTTAGGTACAACGGCATGCCGGTATTGCACGACCCGTTCATATCTTGGAAGTTGATCATCATACATGTGTGACCGCTTTCCCTACCATAAACGTTACTTTACCATAAAAGAGAAGATAAAATGTTACCGTGAGGAGTACCTGCAGAACGGTTCAATCTCTGTCGAAGGCATGTCCACCACTATGTACTTCTGCATTCCTAAGAAATTTCCAAGCATGGCGTTCATCACGCGTAATGAACTACTTGTGCACACAACCAGCCCAGCTGAGAACTGACACAATTCCCAAACGTCTGTCCGCTTGGTGGTCATTGGTTTTACGACATGTCGACCGTTGAGTCATGCAGTGTTGCCAATCTCTCACGCCGATTGGTCGCGGGCGAAGAGTAGCGGAGAGGCGAGACTCGAACCCACAACCTTTCGACTGTGAGACGGGCAACTCACGCCTGTCCGCGTCTGCCGCCTTCACTCACATTGGAGGCGGCCTGGCGCGCCTTGAGGATCTGGTTCTTGAGGCGGCGCAGCTTCAGACTGAGCTCTCCGTCCATAGCGCGCAGGTCGTCCAGCTGCTCCTCCACCTTCTGCGCGCGCACGTCCGCCTTGCTGATGTGGCGCCGCGCGGCGATGACTGGAGACAAGCGGTCACGGACACTGTCACACGAACGGTGACAGATATTCTGACAGACACCGCCGCACCGTCACACGGACGGTGACAGACACTGTGACAGACACCGCCACACTGTCACACGGACGGTCACGGACACTGTCACATGGACGGCGACAGACACTGTGACAGACACCGCCACACTGTCACACGGACGGTGGCAGGTACTGTGACAGATACCGTCACACTGTCACACGGACGATGATAGATACTGTGACAGATACCGTCACACTGTCACGCGGACGGTGATAGATACTGTTACAGATACCGTCACACTGTCACACGGACGATGACGGATACTGTGACAGATACCGTCACACTGTCACACGGACGGTGACGGATACTGTGACAGGTACTGCCACACTGTCACACGGACGGTGACGGATGTCACACGGACGGTGTGACAGTGTGACAGATACCGCCACACTGTCACATGGACGGCGACAGATACTGTGACAGATACCGTCACACTGTCACACGGACGGTGGCAGGTACTGTGACAGATACCGTCACACTGTCACACGGACGGTGACGGATACTGTGACAGATACCGTCACACTGTCACACATACTGTGACGGATACTGTGACATATACCGTGACACTGTCACACGGACGGTGACGGATACTGTGACAGATACCGTCACACTGTCACATGGACGGCGACAGATACTGTGACAGATACCGTCACACTTTCACACGGACGGTGACGGATACTGTGACAGATACCGTCACACTGTCACACGGACGGTGATAGATACTGTGACAGATACCGTCACACTTTCACACGGACGGTGATAGATATTGTGACAGATACAGTCACACTGTCACACGGACGGTGATAGATACTGTGACAGATACCGTCACACTGTCAAATGGACGACGACAGATACTGTGACAGATGCCGTCACACTGACACACAGACGGTGACGGATACTGTGACAGACACCGTCACACTGACACACGGACGGTGACGGATACTGTGACTGGCACAGTCACGCTGTCATAGAGCCAAAAAGCATCCTATGCTTCCGAGCTGAACATCTCCAACTCACTAATGCCAATAGCATCTTACAGACTCATTGATATTAGTGACGCTTTCCGGACTCACCGACGTCAGTGAAATTTTACGGATTCACTAATGTCAGTGACGCTTCCTAGAGTCATTGTTGGGGACGTTTCCCAGATTAGCTGATGTCAACGACGTTTCCTCGTCTCATTGCTATCGGTGACGTTTTCAAGATTTACTGAATTTTCCCCCCGACTTACTGACGTCAGTGATATTTCCTCCACCCCCTTACGTCAGTAATATTTCCAGACTCACTGATGTCGGTGAAATTTCCCAGACTCATTGACGTCGGTGACGCCCCCACACTTACTGATGTCGGCGACATTTCCCAGCACTCACTGATGTCGGTGACGTTTACCAGAACTCACTGATGTCGGTGACGTTTCCCAGACTCACTGATGTCAGCGACGCCCCCGGACTCACTGATGTCAGCGGCGCCCCCAGACTCACTGACGTCGGTAACATTTCCCAAACGCACTGATGTCGGTGACGTTTCCCAGACTCACTGATGTCGGTGACGTTTCCCAGACTCTCGCGGCCGCCTGTACGCAGGCGGCGCAGGCCGGGCCTCAGCACCGTCTGCACGCCCTCCTCGACGCTGGCGGTGCGTCTGCGTATGTCGGCAGCGCCGTCCATCGCCCTCTGGCCGAGCGAGAGCGCCTGGCGCGTGCCACTGCCGAGGACTGTCGACACAGGTGACACCTGGTGATGGTGTCCCACCTCATGGTCACAAAGGTCACACTGTGACACACGGGTGACACCTGGTGAGTGATGTGTCCCACCCCATAGTCAGTCACACAGGTCACACTGTGACACACAGGTGACACCTGGTGATTGTGTCCCACCTCATAGTCAGTCACACAGGTCACACTGTGACACACAGGTGACACCTGGTGATTGTGTCCCACCTCATAGTCAGTCACACAGGTCACACTGTGACACACAGGTGACACCTGGTGATTGTGTCCCACCTCATGGTCACAAAGGTCACACTGTGACACACAGGTGACACCTGGTGATTGTGTCCCACCTCATAGTCAGTAACATAGGTCATACTGTGACACACAGGTAACATCTGGTGATTGTGTCCCACCCCATAGTCAGTCACATAGGTCATACTGTGACACACAGGTGACACCTGGTGATTGTGTCCTACCTCATGGTCACAAAGGTCACACTGTGACACACAGGTGACACCTGGTGATTGTGTCCCACCTCATGGTCACAAAGGTCACACTGTGACACACAGGTGACACCTGGTGATTGTGTCCCACCTCATAGTCAGTAACACAGGTCACACTGTGACACACAGGTAACATCTGGTGATTGTGTCCCACCTCATGGTCAGTCACACAGATCATACTGTGACACACAGGTGACACCTGGTGATGATGTCCCACCTCATGGTCACAAAGGTCACACTGTGACACACAGGTGACACCTGGTGATTGTGTCCCACCCCATAGTCAGTCACATAGGTCACACTGTGACACACAGGTGACACCTGGTGGGTGTGTCCCACCTCATAGTCAGTAACACAGGTCACACTGTGACACACAGGTAACATCTGGTGATTGTGTCCCACCCCATAGTCAGTAACACAGGTCACACTGTGACATGCAGGTGACACCTGGTGATGGTGTCCCACCCCATAGTCAGTCACACAGGTCACACTGTGACACGTAGGTGAGACCTGATGATGGTCCCAGAACTCATAGTCACAGGTGACACTATGGAGTTGACCCTCGACTTAATTCTAGAGGCCATCGGTGAGGTGAGAAAGTGTGAGTGGGGAAGTGACTGAGGACAGAGGAAGTGGAGCCCGAAACCTTTTTGGACATGCTAATTACAGAACGTGCAACAGCGGCTTTGTCGATCTATGTCATACACGAAATGGAACGAAATGCATATGCCTGCTACGTAGCCCACTTCAAACAATTTTGCACCTCCATTGCGCCAACAGACCGGCGACAACGTTCGGTCCGCGAGTGTCTACAGAGCAGCGGATGTTAATTCAGGACATCCTGTGCCAGCTGTAGCCAGGGCGCGCGGGTCAGTACTCGTGCCCAGTCCCGCGCACAAACCAGGTCAGCCATCTGCGCTGATCTGACCTGACAGGTCGATCCTGGAGAGGACGGCGAGCGCGTCCTGATTGAGTGAGCCGGCCCTCCGCAGGGTGCCGTCCACGGTGGCCAGACGTATCACGCTGGCGTTCATCTTGCCCGACAGCTCTGCCACCTGGTGACCGTGGCGGCAACCGTCAGCTGCACAACACCTGCTCCCGTGTCGGTATTTGAAAGCGCAATTGCGTGACTCGTTAATATACATCGGAAGAGCTGCAGACATGTGGACATTATCTGGGGCGGGTCAAATCGTGGTGGCGGTGGTGGTGGTTGTAGTGGTGGTTGTAGTGCCGGTGGTTGTAGTGGTGGTGGTTGTAGTGGTGGTGGCTTGGTGGTGTAGGGGGCGCCAACCACCTGGCCACTTTGCCTGCGGCTGTCGGAACGTTGCACCATTTGAAGACCGAGATCATATTGTTGAGCGAGGACTAGGAGTTGTTTGTGATATTACACTTACCCGCCCTACAACTCTGCACAAAGATCTACACGGTACCGGGCATCAAGCTTCGCCCGCAATGCGCAGGATCAGTACATTCCGATACACATTTTATAGCAGCTTAGGAGCTACGGGAGCATTGGTGCAATCGGCTGGAGTGACACAGCGAGAGTGCAGCGTGTTGCCCCCCCCACACCTAATCGCATTCAGCAAAACCGCAGGCCTCCTTAGCAAAGGTGACCTATCCTCATCACCGGCACATTATCGTGACCTCATCACCAAATAGCATCACAGAACTCTATAACCGAATCTACTTTTTAAGCATTGATGCTTTCACTCATATTTGCATGTGTAGCGACCTTCTCACCTGAAGGCGGTGAGACACACAGGCGCCGCCGTCACATCCTCACGCGGGGCTGCTTACCTGTCTGTGCAGCGAGGCGGCTCTGTTGGACAGAGCCTCAGACTTGGTCTTGGCCTGGGTGCCCAGGGATACCAGCGAGTCGGTGTCCCTTGGATACGCCTGAAATACACCATCCGCGCCGTCATTTGGAAAGACGTCTACGTCATACGACAGGTCCGTGCGACTTTTGTTAGCTCGTTAGCCGGAAAGATGACGTCGAAATTTGCTACTTGCCAGTTAGTTAGCTATTTGGGCTTTCGACCGGAATTGATCATTCGCGCCCATTGTCAATCAGTTAGTTATTTGGGTTTTAGGGCGCACCAACTGCAGAGGTTATACAGCGCCCATTCCCATTGTCAATCACCAGTTGAGCGAAGATACTCGAGACTGGGTCTTCAGTTAACTGCATCAAAATCTAACTGTATCGAGCATGACCAGGACCGGTGTCTGTCCCTCGGGCGCGCAGCCGCACGGCTGCCCCCGGTGCGGTCACCGGTGCGGTCACCGGTGCGGTCACCGGTGCGGTCACCGGTACGGTCACCGGTGCGGTCACCTGTCGATAGGCGTCCCGTGCCGCGTCGCTGGCCTCCTCGGCGGCACTCCGCGCCGAGAAGAGCGCGTCCACGATGTTGCGGTACGCGTCGGCAGCCTGCAGGGACAGGTCCGCCTCCTGGCGGGTGGCCTGGAACAAACTGCCGCCGCCGGCGTCACGGTCTGCGTCACGGTCTGCGTCACGGGCTGCGTCACGATCTGCGTCACGGGCTGCGAGCTGCACGTCGCGGTTTGGAGGAGGTCAGGCCCGGGGACGAGGTCCACGGGTGAGAGTCGGGGACATCGCTCAGACTTGAAGCCAGAGACGAGGGTCGGACACGCCCAAGAGCGAGGATAGGAACATTAAGAGCATCGAAATGCTGGAATTCCCTGCGACAGAAGAATGTTCTCCGTATTCTTGGCAAATAGTACACCAGAACATGTCGGAAAGCAATCAAATATTATACAGCGTGACCAATGCGGGATTACTTGTCGGATCTTCAAACATCGTGTCAGCCTGATAAATGTGTTTTCATGATAGGCACGCGATCGCCAATCTCACGTGAGCCTCCACAGCGATTCGTTTTCGCACGAACAGCACGAGACGTTCAATCTCACCCGACGAGCCGGTCGGCGTCGGACGTGAGCTTGGTGGCGTGGACCTCGGTGGGGATGACGTAGCGGACCCGGTAGTCGTCGGTCAGCTTGTCCAGCCGGCTGGTGCGCTTACGAAGGCTATCTTGTGTCAGACCGAGCTGGAACTGCATGTCGCGCAGATCCTATGTGCAGATCAGACCAGGTCATCCTCCGGACGTTCTCAAACGTGACGCGCGATTACTTTGCATCGTGTTCGGTACATTCTTCTCGATGGATTCTGCAAGCGCTTCAAGCCCCATGAACGCAATATTGCAAAACACGAGGACCTTTCCGGCAGTCCCATAACCAAATAACGCAAGCCAGCGCCCCTCGACGTGTGGTGGGCCCGCCAACAATGACCACGACGACGGCCAACACGCAGACACTGGCGAGCCACCGGATCATGTCGCGCTGTAGCCCGACCTGATCCTGAGGCTCTCCTCATAAACAGTCCGACCAAGCGAGGCCTCCGCGAGGCCGCGCCGCCAGCTGCTTACGATGGTCTGGCCCTTCCCGGTGTCGTAGAGTCGGCGGGCCTGTCGCTGCAGGTCGGACGAGTTGGACAGCCGGCTCTGACACGAGCTGCCCATCGCGCGAATCTGCCGCCGGCTGGTGTTCACGCCGGCCAGGCCCCGCTCCAGCTCGCTCAGCAGAACCGTAGCCTGCGGCAGATAGGGGTCATCTGAGGTCACCTGACTCAGCAAGGACAACATCTGCAGAATGAAAGAGGAACTTTGACTACGATCGGGTCATCTAAGAGTGGGAGGCAGCTCCTGGAGATACCTAGAGACAACCCACAGGGATGAGCCCACGTCTGCATGAAAAGGAGAGTGTAGTGAGAGTGAGGGGAGGGAGGAGGAACCACATGTCGATGTGCACGCCATTTTGTTCCACATTGTACCGCGCAACAGTTGTGATTGTAGCGTCACACAGTCAAAGATCTGGCACCACCAGGGCGGGCAACTGACCTTGCCGACAAGGCAAGGACCTTATACCGCCAGGGCAGGTCACTAACCTTGCCGACAGGACAAAGACCTGACACCACCAGGGCAGACCACTGACCTGGCCAATGGGCGTCCGGACCTCCTCCCGCACCAGCCGACCCATCTCCAGCAGGCGGGCGCGGATCTCCTCGAGTCGGCGGCGCGCGCCGGCGAGACCCGAGCCGTCCGTCAGGAGACCGCGCACCGTCTCCAGCAGGAGACGCGCCTGCCGGAGACCGGCGTCGGCGCGGCGCCGGGCCGGGTCGAGCTGGCGCCGCCGCAGCTCGGCCAGCACCGCCTCGGCCTCGGCCAGCGGCTTCTCGATGCCGATCGACGGCGTCTCGCCGATGGCGTAGTTGAGCAGGAGCGCCACCGTCTCTGTCGGGTTGGTTGGTTGTTGGTTTTACGACACATCGTCCGTTGAGTCATGTAGCGCCGCCAATCTCTCGCGCCGATTGGTCGCGGGCGAAGAGTAGCGACAGGTGAGACTCGAACCCACAACATTTCGATTGTGAGACGGGCAACTTACCCCTAGACTACTCGTCCCCACCGTCTCTGTCGGGAGGAGATGGAATGGTGAGGGACGGAGGCGGCGCGATTGAAGTGAGGATAGGAGGGATTGTAGTCGGACTGGTGGGTGATGAGGGAAGGTGGTAGGGTGATGAGAATAGGAGGATGGAATGTTGAAGTGCCGGCTGTTAATGGTGGGGGCGTTAGGAGAATGACGAGGAAGGCGACGTGATGAGGAAGGAGATAAGACGTTACGAAATTCATTTCGTACATGAGCACATGCAAGTCATTTTACCCTACGTGTGACGGTATAATAACAAAACTACACTTTGCATCTTAGCTCTTGTCATGAATAAATAATTAAACGGGTCGGAATCTCAGCTTACTAGACTTGGTGCTTGTTGAAAGCTTCTATCATTCGTCTGATTCGTTAGTGTTATTTTACGATGCGTCGATTCGCTTGGTCATACAGCGTCGCCAATTTCTCACGCCGACTGATCGCGGTTGAGTACTTCCCATGCTATGCGAGATGGGAAAGTGGAAGCGATGGGAATCTGAATCTGAATATGCTTGTTCCGCTACACGCACAGCTTATTATCAAACCACATACCCAGGAATGAAAGAACGAGCATCTACCTACCTTCGGTTTTGAAGCGAGTGATTCCGACATCTTGGTAGATTGAGTCGATTTGGTTTCGAAGATCCCTCGCCTCATTGGCATTGCCAGGCAGAGTCTGGACCATGTCTTCAACCTGTGCGGTGGATACACTGATATTAGCTTGTCCTCAGACCAGTGCGGGGTTCAGTTAACCCCGTGGCTCCTTGTTGGGAAGAACACTGCTCGATGGCTGTAATGCCATGGACCCGGGTTCTCAGACCATGGCAGAGTGGACGCCATGAATCCTGGTAGGCCACCAAGAACGGCAGCTGGCTATTTCATGATCACACCTCATTGCCTGACCATTTTGTTGTGAAAACTGTTTGCAAAATGCCAACGGAAGTCACTGCAAACAATTGAAAATAATCATTGCTTCTTTATAGACAGCGAGCTTTTTACAGCAAAACTTGACTTCCAACCGAGCATAAGGCTGCCATGTTAACCCTCGCCTATAGATGGTGAGTATCACACCCAGTCGAGATTGCGCTAAACGCCAAACGTTTTGATATAGAGCTCTAAAACTTCGCGCAGCTGATGCATTTTTGGTGTATATTTGGTGCCTTGAGAAAGTTCGGATCATGACAAGTCACTTATATATGGCGTCATTATTTAGGGCATGCCAGGCGAATGCATATTGAGATGGAACTGAAATAAAGTGAAAATAAAAAGCATGATGCTACACACACATCAACAATATTCAGCTAACACTAATCATTCTGTACAAGTGGATGCTCGATTATGAAAGTATGGCTAGTAGGCGAGATTGACCTTTTCCACTTGGTCATTGACCTTTCTAAAATCACGCACGGCTGTTGAGCTATGTTGCAATGTGAGGTTTTATATACGCGCACTTATAATTTTTCGGCACTTCGAAAAAGCAAATCAACTAAATAGGCAACTCCGTAACAATACGCTGTTCAAAAGAAAACTGCGGAAGATAACCTGATGTTAATATTATAAAGTTTAGGTTCTATTTTATGTTGTAATATGAGCATAATATTAGCCTACGTTGTTTTCTTACCTACAATCATGCTCAGCAAAGCACTGCAACTAATGAAGCGCTAGTTTATACTTCATACCCAGCTGAATTAGGGGCGAGATGACGAGGGGTGGCAATCCTTCCCCTCTTGTCAAGAGAAGATGGTTAAATGCTCTCGTCAGGCGAAAGCTAGTAAGATGGCCATTAAACAACCGGTTGAAACCCAGTCTTCGGTCGTAAAGTTTTACCATGAAATGTTACCGCTTGCGCGGGTGTCGAGCGTCAGTTGCGTTCGCCGCCAGACCAGGAGACGTACAGGGGAGGCGTCTAGGGGAGGCGTCTAGGGGAGGCGTCTAGGGGAGGCGTCTAGGGGAGGCGTCTAGGGGAGGCGTCTAGGGGAGGCGTCTAGGGGAGGCGTCTAGGGGAGGCGTCTAGGGGAGGCGTCTAGGGGAGGCGTCTAGGGGAGGCGTCTATGGGAGGCATCTAGGGAGGCGTCTATGGGTGGCGTCTATGGGTGGCGTCTATGGGTGGCGTCTAGGGAGGTGTCTAGGGGAGGCGTCTAGGGGAGGCGTCTAGGGGAGGCGTCTATGGGTGGCGTCTAAGGGCGAGGCGTATAGGCGTATAGGCGAGGCGTATAGGAGGCGTCTAGGAGGCGTCTAGGGGAGGCGTCTAGGGGAGGCGTCTAGGGGGAGGTGTCCAGGGGAGGTGTCCAGGGGAGGTGTCCAGGAGAGGTGTCCAGGAGAGGTGTCCAGGGGAGGGTCCAGGGGAGGCGTCTATGGGAGGGGGTGTCCAAGGGAGGCGCCCAGGGGAGTCCAAGGGGGGGGGGGGCGTCCAGGGGAGGCGTCCCAGGGGGCGTCCAGGGCAGGCGTCCAGGGGAGGCGTCCTGGGGAGGCGTCCAGGGGAGGCGTCCAGGGGAGGCGTCCAGGGGAGGCGTCTAGGAGAGGCGTCCAGGGGAGGCGTCCAGGGGAGATCTCCAGGGGGGCGTCCAGGGAGGTGCGCGCGAGTCGCTCTCACCGTGACCAGGATGGTGTTGGCGAACTTGGTCAGGTCCATGGTGCCGTAGAGGGCGCCCAGCGTCAGCTGACCGTCCAGATACTGCTCTAGTTCCTGCTGGTGCCGCGCGGTGGCGTTGCCGACCACGTGCAGTCGGCGCCAGGGGGCGCCGCCGGCGCCGGTCAGGTTCACGGACACAGCCAGTGACGTCATCGCGTCCACCTCGGAGAACGCCACCTCCACACAGCCGTCCTTGCACTCTGCGGGCCGCGCGTGGTGAGGCGCCAGTTAGGATGTTGTGAACTATACTGGTAGTTCACATCCTAACTACACAACATCTTAAACAGGATATGTTTGTTGTTCGTTTATTGGGTGGTTCACGACGCACTTTATGCACATTCACACCTAATGGTGCCGACCACACTTTCGCCGGTGGGCCGCGGGATTGGGAAATGTCCCGAGCGACGCTAGTGTCGAACCCGGGACCTTTGGTACCCGAGCCCAACACCTTAACCACTAGGCCACCCCCGCCCCAGTACACAGGAGTCGGAAGTGAGGGAGGGGTCCGAGGTAAACAGTTATGGTCAGTTGGTACGATTCGGTGGTCAGAGGTGGGATAATACTGGGCAGGAAATCACACTATCAGCTAATGGTAATCAGCTAGCATGTCTATCACTTATCGTGCTAACGTGTAATCATCATACAATCAACTGACACCAAGAATCATGCGACACCACAGGTTACGGGTTCAATGCTGGTTGTTCAAAGGAAGCAAAACAAGGATGCAAATCTGGTGCGAGAGGCCAGGTCAGTATCAGCCGAGTTCCTACAATATACGCCTGCAGTACAAACAGCCACATCGTAATCCTATCGTCTTTCTGAACGCATAAGTAACAAGGACGGCGAATTCATCTGATAGATGGTGAATTTATCTGTTAGATAGCGAATTTATCTGTGAGATGGCGATATTCCGCCAGCTTCATTCACCCTGGTGGGACTATTTACCAGAATGGTGTCGATACACCCAACGGGGACACTCAACGAATCTAAACTGCCGGCCGATCGCTACGACGCTGCACCAGTACGCGGGTCCAGTCTCTGACCTCGGCATCCCTGCGCGGTGAGCACGTGCCGGTCGGCGCAGCGGGTACAGTCTCTGCCGACGACTCCGGGCCGACACTGGCAGGCGCCCGAGTCGCGGTCGCACGTCTGGCCGACGCTGCCGGCCGACGCGCAGCCGCAGGCCGAACAGCCCACCGACCGGTCCAGCGCCGAGCCGTAGTAGCCGAACGCGCACCTGGGCCGCACGGCTCGGCGTCAGCTGGTCACTGCTCGTTTGTTCACTGCGCGGTTCTCAACGCACTCAACGCACTCAACTGCCGTGCACGAGCACGGCTGATGGCGCCGCCCACACTGTTTCGCCAGTGGGCCGCGTGATTGAGAATGTCCAGAGTGGTGAGAGTGTTGAACTCGGGACCTTTGGTACCCGGGGCTCAACACTTTAACCACCTGGCCGTCCCTGTCCCATCAGCCGGGCACAGGAGTCGGCTAGGATAGACCACCAAGGCGCGTTCACCCTACCCTACCTTATGTTGTTCAAAATTGGAACACAGAGCTGCTCCGGGCCCTGATTAAAATTTAGGTATATACACTCGCAAGATTGACAGGTCACGAGACATAGTGCATCGAAAATATGAGGTCGGGCGAAACCTCGACTACGTCTGCGTTCCGAGGCAGTCACGAATCAGCATATGGCTTCCAGGATTGGCCATATATTTATGGATTAACGTATGGTAGAAGTTAGCTAGTGGCAGGAACACATCTAATGGAAGGGTAATAGTGATCACAAGAGTGGTTCGTTATGTGCGGAGGGATCACTCTCTTTGAAAACAATTAGCTTGACAGGAGGGTTCGTGTATCTCACCACATGGTCTGACAGTGGTAGACCAACACCACTCACGTATAAAATAACTCACTCATGTAGCCCAATCACCCACCCGATGCATCGTTCCCCCTTATAGCTGGACCTCTACCTCTACTCATATAGCTCTCCCGTGTAGCCCAGGCAACCACCCGTCACAGGATTCCCGTGCAGCTGGACCTCTCCCTCACACCGCTCTCCCGCGTAGCCAAGGTAGCCGCCCGCCTCGTCACCCTCCCCCGTCGTCGGGCTTCTTACCCGTCACACCGCTCTCCCGCGTAGCCAAGGTAGCCACCCGCGACGCCACTCTCCCCCGTCGTCGGGCTTCTTACCTGTCACACCGCTCTCCCGCGTAGCCAAGGTAGCCGCCCGCCTCGTCACCCTCCCCCGTCGTCGGGCTTCTTACCTGTCACACCGCTCTCCCGCGTAGCCAGGGTAGCCACCCCCGACGCCACTCTCCCCCGTCGTCGGGCTTCTTACCTGTCACACCGCTCTCCCGCGTAGCCAAGGTAGCCGCCCGCCTCGTCACCTCCCCGTCGTCGGGCTTCTTACCCGTCACATCGCTCTCCCGCGTAGTCAGGGTAGCCACCCGCGACGCCACTCTCCCCGTCGTCGGGCTTCTTACCCGTCACATCGCTCTCCCGCGTAGCCAGGGTAGCCGCCCGCCTCGTCACCCTCCCCCGTCGTCGGGCTTCTCACCCGTCACACCGCTCTCCCGCGTAGCCAGGGTAGCCGCCCGCGACGCCACTCCCCCGTCGTCGGGCTTCTTACCTGTCACACCGCTCTCCCGCGTAGCCAAGGTGCCGCCCGCCTCGTCACCCTCCCCGTCGTCGGGCTTCTCACCCGTCACATCGCTCTCCCGCGTAGCCAAGGTAGCCGCCCGCCTCGTCACCCTCCCCCGTCGTCGGGCTTCTTACCTGTCACACCGCTCTCCCGCGTAGCCAAGGTAGCCGCCCGCCTCGTCACCCTCCCCCGTCGTCGGGCTTCTTACCTGTCACACCGCTCTCCCGCGTAGCCAGGGTAGCCACCCGCGACAGTACCCCGTCGTCGGGCTTTACTGACACACCGCTCTTGCGCGTTGGCAGTTCCTGCAGCGGAAGCCGCCCTATTCTTCGTTGGCCGTGGGGCACAGGCACGGCTGACACGCGCCGTCGCCGGGGGTGCCGTAGAAGCCGCGGGCGCACAGCTCGCAGTGAGGCCCGGCAGTGTTCTCGGAGCAGTCCTGGTCGGGTCGCAGCGGTCACACATGGTTGGTTATTGGAGTTTAGGGGCGCATCGACTGCATCTGTCATGCAGCGCCCAAGATGTCACACATGCTTCAGACGGAGTGCAGGCATGGACGAGAGAAGAAAGATATCACAGACACGGCGCGAATGCGCAGAGGTCGCGCCCAGAGGCATGCACAAAAAGCCATGGATGGGGAGCGCAAGGGTAAACGGAACGCAGGTAGAAGCTATTGTGCAGCGGACGCTTGACTCACAAACTGAATTTTTGCCTGTATTTGCGACTGGCGTTGCCAGATATCGGCGGTCAGATTGCGGACCGTCGGCGGCTCCTCAACACTCCGCATGCGATTTCGCGATCTCAGACAGCGCATGACAGCATCAGTACCCCTCCTCTGACAGCGCATGACAGTGGAGTCAATATGACAGTGCATGACGCAGTATCAATGCCCTACCTGACAGTGTATGACAGTCTTGGCAGCCCACCTGACAGTGCATGACGGTACCAGTACACCACATGACAGTGCATGACATTACCAGTACTCCGACTGCCAGTGCTGCCAGTATCAGTACTCCGTACGACAGTACATGACAGCGTTGGCAGCCCATCTGGCGGTGCATAGCAGCATCAGTACCCCACATGATAGTGCATGTCAGTTTTGGTAGCTAATCTGACAGTGCATAGCACTATCAGTATCCTGCCTGACAGCGCATGACAGTGTTGGTAGCCCACCTGACAGTGCATGACAGTACAACTAGGCCACGTAACAATGCATGACTGTTGGCAGCCCACATGCCAGTGCATGACAGCATCAATACCCCGCCTGACAGTGCATGGCAGTGCCACTAGGCCACATGACAGCGCATGACAGTGTTGGTAGCCCACCTGACAGTGGCCGGTGTCGGCGTCGCAGTTTCGGGAGCGACCGTTGCAGTCGCACGGCACCGACTCGCCCACCAGGTCGATGATGATCTCGCTGTTGGTGAAGTCGTGCGTGAAGGTGCGGTAGAAGCCGATACTGGGGTCCTGAAATGCGACAAATTCTCAGTCTTCCGACCCGCTACGCCTTCCAGAGCTGCCATATCTTCGTTTGCTGCCAACCGACGTCGGCGGCACGGGCGGTGTCGCCGTGAGGACGCGAGGGACGTCTCTTACACGGCATTGGCTGCAGCCAGACACAACACCTGCTGAAGCTCGAGACACGCTCTCCCGCCAAATGAATCACGGCGAGTCGTTAGGCGGTAATGGCGGCAGAGGTCGACGAGCGAGCCGTGGGAAACGCGAAAGAGAAACCAAGCGAGCGGTAGGCGCATGCGAGCAGCGAGAGACTTCCCCGGATGTGAGTTGCTGAGCTGATCCCAATCAGCTCTCGCCAGGTTCAGCTGAAACAGCCATCATCGGTCACCGGTCTGGAGCAATTGGCAAGAATTGGACGTTTGCCTGGAATTGGCAAACGTCCAGAGTGGCGCTAGTGCCGAGCCTGGGACCTTTGGTTCCCAGAGCCCAACACCTTAACCACTCGGCCACCCCCGTCCCCTGATGAGCCAGCTGGCACGCACCTGACACGAGGAGCCGTTGTAGCCCTTCGGGCAGGCGCACCGCTCGATGCCCAGCGCAGTGGTGCCAGAGCGGCCGTAGGTGGGCTCGGCGATGTCCCAGCTGACGTCCGACAGTCTGCGGCACGGCGTCCGCAGTGTTAGGTCAGGTCAGGTCAGGCCAGGTCAGGTCAGCAGCCATCAGGTCAGGTCAACAGCCATCAAGTCAGTGTCAGGTAAGGTCAGGCCAGCAGCCATCAGATCAGTGTCAGATCAGGTCAGGTCAGCAGCCATCAGGTCAGTGTCAGGTAAGGTCAGGCCAGCAGCCATCAGATCAGTGTCAGATCAAGTCAGGCCAGGTCACGTCAGCAGCCATCAGGTCAGGTCAGGTCAGCAGCCATCAGGTCAGTGTCACAGGGACGCTGTCTCGGGACACAGGGCAGGCACGAGGTGAGCCAGCGACATGGATCACGGGTCCTGTGAGGTGCACAGATGCCCGTGCAGTGCGGCTTTCATATGCGATGATGACACACTGCAACTTCGCCTGGTGTAGTTTGAACTCACCAGCCCTTGCCAACTTCTGAACTCGTTTGAGGCTTCCCTTGCGAGTGTGAGCAACGAAGGGGAAAAAACCAGACCCAGGGCAGTGCTCTTCCTGGTAGATACGCCTTTTCACTCCCTCAGCCCAGAGATGTTGCCCGGACGCACTCGAAACTGACAGGTGTGCGGGACTGATCACTCAGTGGCACAATGTTGGCACTCACTCAGCGCTGGTGGCGTCGATAAGATCTGTAGCGCGGATCAGCACGTGCTGTGTGTTCTGCAGAGCCACCATCAGCATCTCACGGGAGACCGGTGTCCGATGGTCGCCCTTCACCCGCCAGAAGCTCTCGTGCAGTCTGCAAAAATAATAACACGCTGAATCTAAAAACGTGCTTGACCAGGAGTGGGGAACTGGGTTACATTGTCAGAGGACCTATGCTTTGCAAAATGACCGTTAGATTTCCAAGATATCCTTCCATTAAAAAAAAAATTATACATATAATGCAGGCGTTTATCCAAAGATCTCTAGCGAGTAACAGAGCTCTTGCTCCGCATCACTCCCAACGCGACCCGACCAAGCACGACATTCTGACCTGACCTGAGCTGGCCTGACCTGACCTGACCTGACATCAGCTGACCTCAGCTGACATCAGCTGACTTGAGCTGACCTGGCATGAGCTGACCTCAGCTGAGCTGAGTTGACCTGAGCTGAGCTGACCTTACCTGGCCTGACCTGACCCGACACTACTCACTTGACCTGGTGCCGGCCGTCGGGCCGCACGGCGGCCGGGTAGTGCTCCAGCACCAGCCGGTAGTTGCCCTGCAGCTGCACCAGCGGGTAGCTGGACAGGATGGACGCCGGGAACGGACGCGAGCCGCCGAAGCTGCGACTCCGGAAGCGCAGGTGGCCGTTGTAGGAGCGCACCTGCCGGCACGTCATCATCCTTGGGTGTGCGTCACGTCATCAGCGTCAGGGGCGGGCATGGCCGAGTGGTTAATGTGTTGGGCTCTGGGTACCAAAGGTCCCGGGTTCGACGCTCGCGCCGCTCGGGACATTTCCCAAAATCCCGCGGCCCACCGGCGAAACAGTGTGGTCGGCACCATTAGCCATGAATGTGCATAAAGTGCGTCGTGAGCCACCCAATAAACAAACGTCATCAGCGTTACAGGCACGTCACGTGTGTGTGCGTGGGCACGCACACTGACGAGAAAACCGGGGCTCTCATCTCGATGCTGAGCTTCACCTTAATGCGAACGCACAAAGTCAAGCGGACTTGCAACACTCCTGCGCAATGGGAACACTCAGATATGACAGCAGCCCATGTCAGTGCTGTGCTTTCGAATAAGACTACTTTGAATAAGAATGGTGGCTGATCTTCAGGGGCGTGCATCTATGCCTCTGGGAGCTACATTACGTTCCGACAAAAGCATACATGACATGGTCGCTACGTCAAGGGGCGACCATGTCAGTGCATTTTAAGGTATGCACTTAAAAGTACATACCTTAAAAATTCCTCCTTGAGGCATGCAATTTTACCCACTAGTGGACATACGAATTACCTACCGTCAGGAAAGGTATGGAAGCTCCCGAGGAATACGAGAATACCACCTACCTATTAAATGGGACATATTTTGTGGAATGGAGGATAAGCCGTGTTCACCTCAGAAATGAAATATATTATCATCTAGTGAACCACATGCCCCTTACCAAGATGCTATTGACAGAAGGATGAGAAACGTTCGCAAACGTGCTTGGACGAGTAGGTGTATGAAATGTCACTATGACATCCAATCCACTTGTGTCCAGCTAGTTATTATAGTTTCGGGGCCCATCGACTGGATAGGTCATATAGCGCCCCACCTGTGCCCAATGGAGGACGCATATCGGTGTGATCTCTGACCCCTCGCGCGAGCAGGGTGCACCTTGTTGTGCGTGGAGAAGACGGAGAGGGAGAGGCACATCAACGCCTGGGAAAGCTGATCTCCTGGACAGGAGGTACCTTATCGCCGAGGAACTCGGGCGGCAGTTGCCAGTAGATGGGGGCGTCGAGCGGGAAGTTGAGGCCGAGTCGGACGTCGCCGGCGAATCTCGGCACCACGCGCAGTGAGTTGGTGACGTTCAGCCTAGTCTGACCCTGGGTCAAGGTCACGGCGCGGCTGTCGGGCAGCGTCAGCTGGTGGAACACGACGGGACGGTCAGTCAGCTGGTGGAACACGACGGGACGGTCAGTCAGCTGGTGGAACACGACGGGACGGCCAGTCAGCTGGAGGGACACGACGGGACGGCCAGTCAGCTGGTGGAACACGACGGGACGGTCAGTCAGCTGGTGGAACACGACGGGACGGTCAGTCAGCTGGTGGAACACGACGGGACGGCCAGTCAGCTGGAGGGACACGACGGGACGGCCAGTCAGCCGGAGGGACACGACGGGACAGTCAGCTGGTGGAACACGACGGGACGGTCAGTCAGCCGGAGGGACACGACGGGTCAGTCAGCTGGTGGAACACGACGGGACGGCCAGTCAGCTGGCGGAACACGACGGGACGGCCAGTCAGCTGGAGGGACACGACGCATCAGTCAGCTGAAGGAGCATAGCATATCAGTATTTCGGCTGACGTGATAGTTGATTCACTCAGCTGGTGAAGACCTTAGATCCACCAGCTGGTGGTCGCACTACACCGGCTGGTGGTCACACTACACCGGCTGGTGGTCACACTACACCGGCTGGTGGTCACACTACACCGGCTGGTGGTCGCACTACACCGGCTGGTGGTCACACTACACCGGCTGGTGGTCGCACTACACCGGCTGGTGGTCACACTACACCGGCTGGTGGTCACACTACACCGGCTGGTGGTCACACTACACCGGCTGGTGGTCGCACTACACCGGCTGGTGGTCGCACTACACCGGCTGGTGGTCACACTACACCGGCTGGTGGTCGCACTACACCGGCTGGTGGTCACACTACACCGGCTGGTGGTCACACTACACCGGCTGGTGGTCACACTACACCGGCTGGTGGTCACACTACACCGGCTGGTGGTCGCACTACACCGGCTGGTGGTCACACTACACCGGCTGGTGGTCACACTACACCGGCTGGTGGTCGCACTACACCGGCTGGTGGTCACACTACACCGGCTGGTGGTCACACCCTCACACCGGCTGGTGGTCACACTACACCGGCTGGTGGTCGCACTACACCGGCTGGTGGTCACACTACACCGGCTGGTGGTCACACTACACCGGCTGGTGGTCACACTACACCGGCTGGTGGTCACACCGCTGTGGTCACACCGGCTGGTGGTCACACTACACCGGCTGGTGGTCACACTACCTGGTGGTCACACTACACCGGCTGGTGGTCGCACTACACCGGCTGGTGGTCACACTACACCGGCTGGTGGTCACACTACACCGGCTGGTGGTCCCTACACCGGCTGGTGGTCACACTACACCGGCTGGTGGTCGCACTACACCGGCTGGTGGTCGCACTACACCGGCTGGTGGTCACACTACACCGGCTGGTGGTCACACTTGGTCACACACCGGCTGGTGGTCGCACTACACCGGCTGGTGGTCACACTACACCGGCTGGTGGTCACACTACACCGGCTGGTGGTCCGCTGGTGGTCACACTACACCGGCTGGTGGTCGCACTACACCGGCTGGTGGTCGCACTACACCGGCTGGTGGTCACACTAGGCTGGTGGTCACCTACACCGGCTGGTGGTCACACTACTGGTGGTCGCACTACACCGGCTGGTGGTCACACTACACCGGCTGGTGGTCGCACTACACCGGCTGGTGGTCGCACTACACCGGCTGGTGGTCGCACTACACCGGCTGGTGGTCACACTACACCGGCTGGTGGTCACACTACACCGGCTGGTGGTCACACTACACCGGCTGGTGGTCGCACTACACCGGCTGGTGGTCGCACTACACCGGCTGGTGGTCACACTACACCGGCTGGTGGTCCACAACACCGGCTGGTGGTCGCACTACACCGGCTGGTGGTCACACTACACCGGCTGGTGGTCGCACTACACCGGCTGGTGGTCACACTACACCGGCTGGTGGTCGCACTACACCGGCTGGTGGTCACACTACACCGGCTGGTGGTCACACTACACCGGCTGGTGGTCACACTACACCGGCTGGTGGTCACACTACACCGGCTGGTGGTCGCACTACACCGGCTGGTGGTCACACTACACCGGCTGGTGGTCACACTACACCGGCTGGTGGTCACACTACACCGGCTGGTGGTCGCACTACACCGGCTGGTGGTCGCACTACACCGGCTCTCGGCTGGTGGTCGCACTACACCGGCTGGTGGTCACACTACACCGGCTGGTGGTCACACTACACCGGCTGGTGGTCGCACTACACCGGCTGGTGGTCGCACTACACCGGCTGGTGGTCACACCGCTGGTGGTCACACAGGTGGTCACACTACACCGGCTGGTGGTCGCACTACACCGGCTGGTGGTCACACCGGCTGGTGGTCACACTACACCGGCTGGTGGTCACACTACACCGGCTGGTGGTCACACTACACCGGCTGGTGGTCACACTACACCGGCTGGTGGTCACACTACACCGGCTGGCCGGCCGAAATGCGGTGGGAAACGGTTGAGAGTAGACGAGACAGGACAGTACGGTGGGACATAACACAGAGTGACGCGGCCAGTCAGCAGAGCGTGACAGGACGGTCAGGACAGTCAGAGTACAGTCAGAGGACAGTCAGAGGACAGTCAGAGGACAGTCAGAGGACAGTCAGAGGACAGTCAGAGGACAGTCAGAGGACAATCAGAGGACAGTCAGAGGACAGTCAGAGGACAGTCAGAGGACAGTCAGAGGACAGTCAGAGGACAGTCAGAGGACAGTCAGAGGACAGTCAGAGGACAGTCAGAGGACAGTCAGAGGACAGTCAGAGGACAGTCAGAGGACAGTCAGAGGACAGTCAGAGGACAGTCAGAGGACAGTCAGAGGACAGTCAGAGGACAGTCAGAGGACAGTCAGAGGACAGTCAGAGAACAGTCAGAGGACAGTCAGAGGACAGTCAGAAGACAGAGGACAGTCAGGTCAGTCAGAGGTCAGTCAGAGGTCAGTCAGAGGACAGTCAGAGGACAGTCAGAGGACAGTCAGAGGGCAGTCAGAGGACAGTCAGAGGACAGTCAGAGGACAGTCAGAGGACAGTCAGGACGGTGAGAGGACAGTGAGGACGGCGAGGACGGTCAAGACAGTCATGACAATCAGCACGACCAGGACAGTCAGGACGGTCAAGATGGCCAGGACAGTCGGCCGTGCGAGCCATGAATAGCTAGTCAAGATTCATGGCAAATCAATCATAGTGGTACGTTTTCCCGTACGCCTCCGCAGCACGAACCCACATCGACAGCATCTCTCAGTCGGACAGCAGCGAGTGACGTCACAGGGGCTCCGGCGACGCATCGCAACACCGCCTGAACAGAGCTCGCGGCGGTGACGGAGGTGGCGGTGACGGAGGTGGCGGTGACGGAGGTGGCGGCTGACAGCTCCTGCCGGACTGAGCGCCTCGGCTGCGGCCTCTCCCCCCCCCCGCCCACCCGCCCACCACAGGTCGCGAGGCAGGTTACAGAAGCAGAAGCCATGCACACAGAGCGCGCCGACGGCGGCTGGCGGCTGCCGACTGGCGAGCGACGGCTCCCCGTGACGGCTCCCCGTGACGGCTCCCCGTGACGGCTCGTAGCGGCTCCCCGCGAGACAGCCTCCTGTGTGCGCACCGTGCGCGTGCACCGTGCGCGTGCAGCGTGCACCCCGTGCAAGTGCGGCGCGCGAGTGCAGCGTCGCGTGCGGGGGTGGGGGTGGGGGTGGGGGCGGAGGGGGTGTCGTCGGTCGCCACGCGGCGACTGACCGGGCCGGGCGCCACGCGGTCACCACTGGAGGGAAGCGCGCGCCGAGTCGGTGCAGTGCGAGCCGTGCCGTGCAACGTGTGGGGTGGTGCCGCCGACGCTGTGCTCTGTGCAGTGTGCAACCTGGCGCCGTGCACACCGCCGTGCACGCGGTGCGGACTGAGCTCTGTACGCGTGATGTGCACGTGGTGGGGGCAGCGGTCGTACGTGGATGTAGCAGAGCTCCTGCGTGTTCCAGGGTACTACGGGCTGCGTCCGGTACGACTCGGACGACTCGTCGTACTCGAACGTCACGGTGCGCGAGCCGCGAATGACCTCCTGCGAAGACGGCGGCTGTGACGGCGACTGTGGCAGCGGCTGCGACATTGTGGCAGCGGCTGTGACATTGCGGCAGCGGCTGTGACGGCGACTGTGGCAGCAACTGTGGCAGCGGCTGTGACAGCGGTTGTGGCAGCGGCTGCGTCAGCGGCTGCGGCAGCGGCTGCGGTAGCTGATGTGGCAGCCTATGTGGCAGTTTATTTGGCAGCTGATGTGGCAGTTTATTTGGCAGCTGATGTGGCAGTTTATTTGGCAGCTGATGTGGCAGTTTATGTGGCAGCTTATGTGGCAGCTTATGTGGCGGCGGCGGCCGGCACGGCAGCCAATGGGGAGTGAGCAGGGAAGAAAATCAAGAACAGAAGTGAGCGATGGGAATTGGAGGCGCTAGTTAGTACGACAGGAGTACAACTGATTTTAGAATGCGTAACACACGGGAGAGCGGTGAATGGGATAATATAATACAAGTTGGGATGACTGAAACCAGTGACATGGGAGTATGATGAAGACGAAAAGTGCAGGGAAATAGATAGGGTATAGGTGGATGTGATGTGGGTGATTTGGGAGAATAAAGTGGAGAAGAGAGGGACCCTCAGTTGGATGAACAGGTACCAACGAGGCAGGAATAGGGAAGGATGTCGAAAACAGGAGGAGACAGTGGGAGGAAACGACAGTGCGAGCCGCCCATGTAGCTCAATTGGTTAGAGCATCGACCAGCATTGGTTTCCCCTGCCTTGGCAAGACAAAATTCAATTCTAGTCGCTTCACACGTTCGCATTAATTTTCGCATTTTTCGCATCTGACTCCCCCGGCTGGGAGAGTCAGGTGGAAGCTGATCCGATAAGGTCGGGGACGAGCTTCCGGAGCGGCTGTGTTGGTGGGTTGACGGCACGGTAAGCTCTTGGTCAAAACTGTACCGACGAACTATGCAATTCATGGATCGGGTCGTGGGATCATGGCTCACGAAGCAAGCTCTGCTTAGCAATCGGACTCAGGTCCATGAAGCCACCCAGCAGGAATTCGACCTAAATTTCTGAGGAGAGTACCGGAAGAAATGAGATGACCAGCGAGTTAGAGAAGGCGCAGATAATGTGGAGAGGATGGGAATAGAACGGCGCGTGATATTCTGCATTCACGCCCAGATGGACAACGTTATAGCAAGTATGGAGATGCCATGCAATGTTTGGTAATCTTAAGGAAGTTGTCAGACAGTATACAACTATACGTTACCGCGCAACGAAGTTGTCTGAAACTTCGCGGTTTAATTTGCATGTACATGTCATTTGATGCCAAATGTATATCCCGAAAAGTAATGAAATAATTGATAAATAATGTGGCTGCGAGCACGGGAAACGGTAAATTGTGCGGCTACCACACTCGACACAGATGCTCTTGTATGCGCGAATGCACTATCATCAAATATTCGCATCCACAACTTGGATACATTAAAGCTGCCAGTACTTTGGTCGTATTCATGCAGGAATAATGTAGTGTTCAAGGTATGGTAGCAAAATATGAGCATTGACTTTTGCACAATCACCTTTTCTCCACGCTTACATCACATTAGTGACATTATTAGCTACCAGCAGCGAAAGCGGACTAGTAAAGTTACGAAATATGCACAAAATATACATGGTACACCATGCATCGATTTGAATTTTCGTTACTGCAGAACGCAACCGTAGAAGTTCAACAACATGCAATACTGTCGTGGGCGCAGGTAATTCAGCCAGAGAGTTGGCCACACACAGGGGACGTCACACAACACTAAACACTGTCGCAACAGAACCGCTTGACAGGTACTTCATCGCATCATATAACATCAAACCCGAACCGAAAATACTTCTTACCAGCACACAGGTCGCACAAGTATTACCCATTGCATACCACCTGAACACGTTCGTCAGCAGTGATTTATTTGAATCCACGCCAAACACACTTCACGAACTGACCAAACACATACTTGCCAACGCGACGTTGATTGCGATTTGACCACGTTGGGAATTAAACCGTTTGAAATTGTTCGGTCCGAGTCGGTGGAGTTGCGGCTTCCGACAGCCAGTTAGTTGGTTATTGGTTTTACGACACATCGACCGTTGAGTCGTGTAGCGTCGCCAATCTCTCACGATTGGTCGCGGGCGAAGAGTGCGACAGGTGAGACTCGAACCCACAACCTTTCGACTGTGAGACGAGCAACTTATCCCTAGACTACTCGTCCCCGCTTCCGACAGCTGTGTGGTTCGCTACAACGTAGACTGCAATGCAGACTACCATGGCTGACCGGTGACATACGCGGAGAAAGGATCGACCGAAACACGAACGCCATACTGCATCGATGCGGCATCGTGCGGTGGTCTGACGGAACGTTGAAGTAGCCGGTGGCAAGGGAGGCTCCGCGCAGCAGTCTTTCCGCTGTGAGCAGGCTGTGGTGCCCTAGAAACGCGGCATGCACCGGTAACAGGGGGCGCAGCACGTATTGGTACCCCGAGGTGCAGCACGTACCGGCACCCAGGGCGTTGGTAGCTCAGTGGTTAAGCTGAGTGTGTGGCAAGCCAGAGGTACGGGGTTCGATTCCCCGCGATACCCGCCCGTCCTGCTAGGGTGAGAGGCAGGCGCCGCCATGTGGCCTCAGCTGCTGAGTGTGTCGAAAAGCCACAATCCAATCCACGTACCGGCACCCAGGAGAACTCGGCCTGCGAGCACTGTCCGCTGCGCGTGAAGCAGAAGCAGGCGGTGCAGCCGTCCGGGCTGCCGACGCTCAGGCCGAATGTGCCGTCCACGCAGCGGTCGCACTTGTGGCCCCGCGTGTTGCTCTGCAACAAGACTCACACGAGTCAAACCTGAATCACGTCGGTCGCAGGCGTTGGACCCGCAACACCCTACAACGTGGGGTGTCTGAGAAGGTGCCCCGGCGTGAGAAATGGACGAGGTGTTGTGTTAAAATTCCAGCACGATATAAAAGCGACCCAGAGTGTACAGGTCATACAGGCTACAAATGTCACACAAGCTACACATGACACACAGACACTTACGCTGAGTCTGCTCTTATGCTTAAGATGGCGATCAAATAAAAACTTCGAGCAAACAGGAAAAAACACAAGAAACATTTTTTTGCTGGGGCCATTATTCTTAACATGCACTACCTGGCATGGCGCTAGAAACAGCAGTTTATTCAAAGATTTTGTATGGTAGTTTTGCTTGCTTTGCTTCTCCAATACAATACAATTACTGAAATAATGATCTTCTACTCTGACAGTGAAGCTCAAACGTCGTTTAAGGTTATATTTATCCCGAAACTTTATCTGCCCACCAGGAACAGGGAGAGGGAGAGGGAGAGGGAGAGGGAGAGTGGAGATGGAGATGGAGATGGAGATGGAGATGGAGATGGAGATGGAGATGGAGATGGAGATGGAGATGGAGATGGAGATGGAGATGGAGATGGAGATGGAGATGGAGATGGAGATGGAGATGGAGATGGAGAGGGAGAGGGAGGGAGAGGGAGAGGGAGAGGGAGAGGGAGAGGGAGAGGGAGAGGGAGAGGGAGAGGGAGAGGGAGAGGGAGAGGGAGAGGGGAGAGGGAGAGGGAGAGGGAGAGGGAGAGGGAGAGGGAGAGGGAGAGAGAAGAGAAGAGAAAGAGGGAGAGGGGAGGAGGAGAGGGAAGAGAAGGAGAGGGAGAGGAAAGAGGGAAGAGGGGAGGGAGAGGGGAGGAGGGAGAGGGAGAGGGGAGAGGAGAGGGAGAGGGAGAGGGAGAGAGGAGAGGGAGAGGGAGAGGAGAGGGAGAGGGAGAGGGAGAGGGAGAGGGAGAGGGAGAGGGAGAGGGAGAGGGAGAGGGAGAGGGAGAGGGAGAGGGAGAGGGAGAGGGAGAGGGAGAGGGAGAGGGAGAGGAGAGGGAGAGGGAGAGGAGAGGGAGAGGGAGAGGGAGAGGGAGAGGGAGAGGGAGAGGGAGAGGGAGAGGGAGAGGGAGAGGGAGAGGGAGAGGGAGAGGGAGAGGGAGAGGGAGAGGGGAGAGGGAGAGGGAGAGGGAGAGGGAGAGGGAGAGGGAGAGGGAGAGGGAGAGGGAGAGGGAGAGGGAGAGGGAGAGGGAGAGGGAGAGGGAGAGGGAGAGGGAGAGGGAGAGGGAGAGGGAGAGGGAGAGGGAGAGGGAGAGGGAGAGGGAGAGGGAGAGGGAGAGGGAGAGGGAGAGGGAGAGGAGACAGGACCGACGGAGCCGGCATGGCAGAGCGGCGTCGGCGGATGTTGAGAGCGGCCACCAGGAGGGGTGAGCGGCCTACCTTACACCGGCACTGGCCAGTCTCGTCGCACGGACAGCCGCCCCAGTCGTCACAGCCGTCGGTGCCGGCCGCGTCACACCGACACGTCTGACACAGCGGGAACTTGTAGAAGCCCAGCTGACACCGGTCACACCTGCGGCACGCACACGTGGTGTGACGTGATGTGATGTGACGTGGTGTGATGTGACGTGGTGGTGTGACGTGACGTGGTGGTGTGACGTGACGTGGTGGTGTGACGTGGTGTGACATGATGTGATGTGACGTGGTGGTGTGACGTGACGTGGTGGTGTGACGTGACGTGGTGGTGTGATGTGACGTGGTGGTGTAGACGTGGGGTGGGACGTGGTGGTGTGACGTGACGTGGTGGTGTGACGTGACGTGGTGGTGTGACGTGACGTGGTGGTGTGACGTGACGTGGTGGTGTGACGTGACGTGGTGGTGTGACGTGATGTGATGTGACATGGTGGTGTGACGTGACGTGGTGGTGTGACGTGACGTGGTGGTGTGACGTGACGTGGTGGTGTGACGTGACGTGGTGGTGTGACGTGACGTGGTGGTGTGACGTGACGTGGTGGCGTTGTCTGACGTGGCGTATTATGATGTGGTGTGATCTGACGTGGTGGTATGGCATGATGTGACGCGGTGGTGTGGTGTGACATGGCGGTGCAGTGATAAATTATTTGCGAAATAGGGTGGAATATACCACTTTCTGAACGCTCAATTGGCATCTTTCTCCAAGAAGTACCGACATCCTGTTCCTTAATGCATGCCTATGAATTATTCTTGTCTCCTTTCTAACAGCATCCCGTTGATAGGTAGCATATGTATGCTTTCTATAAGGAATGATGGTTGGTTGGTTATTGGTTTTACGACACATCGACCGTTGAGTCATGTAGTGTTGCCAATCTCTCACACCGATTGGTCGCGGGCGAAGAGTAGCGACAGGTGAGACTCGAACCTACAACTTTTCAATTGTGAGACGAGAAACCTACCCCTAGGCTACTCGTCCCCTATAAGAAACGATGATACAAGAACATTTCGCAATGCAAATTCAGTTAAAAGGATCACCTATACTGCGATATGGCGTACAACACCAGTGTATAGCCTATTTGTCATTCTCTCTATCTCCCATATCGTTCTTAAATTATGCATCTCAAAACAAATGATAAAGGTACAGTCATAAGTACTTGCACCATTAGTTGGAATCTGAGTCTGAGATATCAAAAGCATCTTAAATGACACTAATTACATGGCATCCACCCAGAAGGCTAGTCATGAGTCAATTGGGCTCCAGGCCGCATGAGCCGCCAGCAATCATTAACGCCACCTGGTCAGCACAACTGGCGCCATCTGGCGCTGGCTGCGCCGTACGCAACGTCGTCTGTACTTAGTGACTCAGTACCAACGTTGGAGCTGATAAGCTGAGCTCACCGGATGCCACCGAAGCCGTCGAAGCAGCTGCACTGCCCGGTGACCGGGTCACACTCGCTCGACTGGGAGCCCTGTCTGCTGCAGTCGCACCTCTGGCGGAGGATAAGGTCACGGAGAGGTGAGTCATCACGTCACACAGAGATTGTCGCACCTCTGGCGGAAAGGAGTCACAGAAAGGTCAGTCATCACGCAACACAGAGATTGTCGCACCTCTGACGAAGAGGAGTCACACAGAGGTCAGTCATCACGTCACCCAGAGATTTTCACACCTCTGACGAAGGAAACGATTGGCAGAGGTCAGCCATCTCGACATGACATTGTACAGAGTTGAGTCACATCTCTGACCGGGCGAACACGTCGCACATCGGTAGTCATGTGATCATATGCGCCTATTTCATACACTGCCGTGAATGCAAGCCACCAGGTCACACAAAACGGTTCGCTTCCGAGCTGCGCATCTGTGCTCCTGCAATGGGAGATCCGGACCATTTATATGTAGAGGTGAATGGCAGAGTGGGGCACGCTTTCATTCATCACATTACTTACTCGGTGGCAACAATCGCTTCGGGGCACAACTTTTGTCAGGAAGAAATGGAAATGTCTGTCTGGCTCTTGAAATGGCCTACCCACACACCCACGAGAGCGACCGTGTGCGTAGTGTACACCACAGCAGACACAGGCGGAGGACACGTCTACATACCCGGTGCGACAGTGTGTGTAGTGTGCACCGCAGTAGACCCAGACGGCGGACACGTCTACATACCCGGGGCGACAGTGTGTGTGTGTGGTGCACCGCAGCAGACACAGGCGGCGGACACGTCTACATACCCGGGGCGACAGTGTGTGTGAGTGTGCACCGCAGCAGACACAGGCGGCGGACACGTCTACATACCCGGGGCGACAGTGTGTGTGGTGTGCACCGCAGCAGACACAGGCAGGCGGAGTCACAAAAAGTCTACATACCCGGGGCGACAGTGTGTGTGTGTGGTGCACCGCAGCAGACACAGGATTTGTCAAAAGGCGGCGGACACGTCTACATACCCGGGGCGACAGTGTGTGTAGTGTGCACCGCAGCAGACACAGGCGGCGGACACGTCTACATACCCGGGGCGACAGTGTGTGTAGTGTGCACCGCAGCAGACACAGGCGGCGGACACGTCTACATACCCGGGGCGACAGTGTGTGTGTAGTGTGCACCGCAGCAGACACAGACGGCGGACACGTCTACATACCCGGGGCGACAGTGTGTGTAGTGTGCACCGCAGCAGACACAGGCGGCGGACACGTCTACATACCCGGGGCGACAGTGTGTGTAGTGTGCACCGCAGCAGACACAGGCGGCGGACACGTCTACATACCCGGGGCGACAGTGTGTGTGTAGTGTGCACCGCAGCAGACACAGGCGGCGGACACGTCTACATACCCGGGGCGACAGTGTGTGTAGTGTGCACCGCAGCAGAACAGACGGCGGACACGTCTACATACCCGGGGCGACAGTGTGTGTAGTGTGCACCGCAGCAGACACAGGCGGCGGACACGTCTACATACCCGGGGCGACAGTGTGTGTAGTGTGCACCGCAGCAGACACAGGCGGCGGACACGTCTACATACCCGGGGCGACAGTGTGTGTGAGTGTGCACCGCAGCAGACACAGGCGGCGGACACGTCTACATACCCGGGGCGACAGTGTGTGTGAGTGTGCACCAGACACAGGCGGCGGACACGTCCATACCCAAGTCGCGGGCACGTCTACATACCCGGGAGTGTGTAGTGTGCACCGCAGCAGACACAGACACATACAACGTCTACATACCCGGGGCGACAGTGTGTGTGAGTGTGCACCGCAGCAGACCCAGGCGGCGGACACGTCTACATACCCGGGGCGACAGTGTGTGTGTAGTGTGCACCGCAGCAGACACAGGCGGCGGACATGTCTACATACCCGGGGCGACAGTGTGTGTAGTGTGCACCGCAGCAGACACAGGCGGCGGACACGTCTACATACCCGGGGCGACAGTGTGTGTAGTGTGCACCGCAGCAGACACAGGCGGCGGACACGTCTACATACCCGGGGCGACAGTGTGTGTGTAGTGTGCACCGCAGCAGACACAGGCGGCGGACACGTCTACATACCCGGGGCGACAGTGTGTGTGTGCACCGCAGCAGACCCAGGCGGCGGACACGCGCAGCACCCAGGCGGCGGACACGTCTACATACCCGGGCGAGTTGCAACCCGGGGCGACAGTGTGTGTAGTGTGCACCGCAGCAGACACAGGCGGCGGACACGTCTACATACCCGGGGCGACAGTGTGTGTAGTGTGCACCGCAGCAGACACAGACGGCGGACACGTCTACATACCCGGGGCGACAGTGTGTTTTTAGTGTGCACCGCAGCAGACACAGACGGCGGACACGTCTACATACCCGGGGCGACAGTGTGTGTAGTGTGCACCGCAGCAGACACAGACGGCGGACACGTCTGCATACCCGGGGGACAGTGTGTGTGTAGTGTGCACCGCAGCAGACACAGGCGGCGGACACGTCTACATACCCGGGGCGACAGTGTGTGTGTAGTGTGCACCGCAGCAGACACAGACGGCGGACACGTCTACATACCCGGGGCGACAGTGTGTGTGAGTGTGCACCGCAGCAGACACAGTGGCGGACACGTCTGCATACCCGGGGCGACAGTGTGTGTAGTGTGCACCGCAGCAGACACAGGCGGCGGACACGTCTACATACCCGGGGCGACAGTGTGTGTAGTGTGCACCGCAGCAGACACAGGCGGCGGACACGTCTACATACCCGGGGCGACAGTGTGTGTAGTGTGCACCGCAGCAGACACAGACGGCGGACACGTCTACATACCCGGGGCGACAGTGTGTGTGTAGTGTGCACCGCAGCAGACACAGGCGGCGGACACGTCTACATACCCGGGGCGACAGTGTGTGTGTGTAGTGTGCACCGCAGCAGACACAGGCGGCGGACACGTCTACATACCCGGGGGGACAGTGTGTGTAGTGTGCACCGCAGCAGACACAGACGGCGGACACGTCTACATACCCGGGGCGACAGTGTGTGTAGTGCACCGCAGCAGACACAGACGGCGGACACGTCTACATACCCGGGGCGACAGTGGTAGTGTGCACCGCAGCAGACACGCAACAGTAGTGCACCGTAGCAACAGACGGCGGACACGTCTACATACCCGGGGCGACAGTGTGTGTAGTGTGCACCGCAGCAGACACAGGCGGCGGACACGTCTGCATACCCGGGGGACAGTGTGTGTAGTGTGCACCGCAGCAGACAGTGGTTCGGCGGGCAGACACACACACAGAGGTGGACGAGGCTCACCCAGCAACCGCCGTGCCTCTACTCACGACTCGAGTAGAGCTCATTGGTCTTGGAAGGGCTGCCGCACATTTGATACAGTGCACTCTTTTATCTGCTGGTGCTATAGTGTCACACTTCAAGATTATTCTGCAGTGCCGAGGTTTATCAGCACATGGTTGCTACCCGGCTGCTCAGTGTGTGCAGGACAATACCGAAGCCTCAGTTGGCCACTGAGCACGTGGACATCTGAAGGCTCCATCGTCTGCCGCGCGTGGAAACTAAAGGGATTATGGCCAGCTTCGGAGCATGAAGCACCACGGTGCCGGTGTCAGAACTCAGGGGCCTTTCTGAGGACGCGTGGCCGCCCGTGCCCCTTCCGGGCCCGCCGGCCGCCGCTGCCCGACGGCCGCCCAGTGCGGCGCGATAGTCACCTGACAGCCGTCCAGGTTGTTCCAGCCCCAGTGGCCGTGCACGCAGTGTTCGCAGCCGGCGCCCTGCGTGTTGGGCGGGCAGACGCACCGGCCGGTCAGCGGGTCACACAGGTGACCCTGCTGGGCGCACGACTCGCACTCTGCGACAAAGGGCAGCCGGTCAGGTATGGGTCAGCCGGTCAGGTATGGGTCAGCCGGTCAGGTATGGGTCAGCCGGTCAGGTATGGGTCAGCCGGTCAGGTATGGGTCAGCTGGTCAGGTATGGGTCAGCCGGGCAGGTATGGATCAGCCGGTCAGGTATGGGTCGCCCAGTCAGGTATGGGTTAGTTGGTCAGGTATGGGTCACCCTCAGGTGTGGGTCAGCCGGTCAGGTATGGGTCAGCCGGTCAGGTGTGGGTCAGCCGGTCAGGTATGGGTCAGCCGGTCAGGTATGGGTCAGCCGGTCAGGTATGGGTCAGCCGGTCAGGTGTGGGTCAGCTGGTCAGGTATGGGTCAGCCGGTCAGGTATGGGTCAGCCGGTCAGGTATGGGTCAGCCGGTCAGGTATGGGTCAGCCGGTCAGGTATGGGTCAGCCGGTCAGGCATGGGTCAGCCGGTCAGGTATGGGTCAGCCGGTCAGGTATGGGTCGTCCAGTCAGGTATGCGTCAGTTGGTCAGGTATGGGTCACCCTGTCAGATATGGGTCAGCCGGTCAGGTATGGGTCAGCCGGTCAGGTATGGGTCAGCCGGTCAGGTATGGGTCAGCCGGTCAGGTATGGGTCAGCCGGTCAGGTATGGGTCAGCCGGTCAGGTATGGGTCAGCCGGTCAGGTATGGGTCAGCCGGTCAGGTATGGGTCAGCCGGTCAGGTATGGGTCAGCCGGCCAGGTATGGGTCAGCCGGTCAGGTATGGATCAGCCGGTCAGGTGTGGGTCGCCCAGTCAGGTATGGGTTAGCCGGTCAGGTATGGGTCAGCCGGTCAGGCATGGGTCAGCAGGTCAGGTGTGGATCAGCTGGTCAGGTATGGATCAGCCGGTAAGGTATGGATCAGCCGGTCAGGTATGGATCGCCCAGTCAGGTATGGGTCACCCGGTGGTGCCGTCAGGTATGGGTCGCCCAGTCAGGTATGGGTCACCCTCAGGTGTGGGTCAGCCGGTCAGGTATGGGTCAGCCGGTCAGGTGTGGGTCAGCCGGTCAGGTATGGGTCAGCCGGTCATGTATGGGACAGCCGGTCATATATGAGTCAGTTGGCCAGGTATGCCGTCAAGCTCCTCACGGTTTACAGATCATCGGCAGATGATTAAATATGAAATAGAAAATACATGGCTATTTCCAGATTGGTGCTTACTAAGTGATTCAGTTACCACTGCATGACAGTGCTGGGTCTCCTGACACATCATCTGTCAACGCTTTGTCGCATATCAACTTCAGCAGATTAAATGTACATATATATATGCATATATAGATAGATAGCTAGATACATAAGCGGATATATGGAGATACGTTCTGGATCACATGAACACTATTATCGGGCTTAGTTCCAAAGTTCAGTGTCAAGATGACGGATACTCATGTCTGCCATAGGACGGGAAGTTCAGCCGCGAGACTCGACACCGCCAGATCCGGGCTGGGCCGGACCGACCACACGTGAGAGACAACACGGGCGGGGGCCGCGAGACTCGACACCGCCAGGTCCGGGCTGGGCCGGACCGACCACACGTGAGAGACAACACGGGCGGGCGCCGCGTGACTCGACACGGCCAGATCCGGGCTGGGCCGGACCGACCACACGTGAGAGACAACACGGGCGGGCGCCGCGAGACTCGACACCGCCAGATCCGGGCTGGGCCGGACCGACCACACGTGAGAGACAACACGGGCGGGCGCCGCGAGACTCGACACCGCCAGGGCCGGGCTGGGCCGGACCGACCACACGTGAGAGACAACACGGGCGGGCGCCGCGAGACTCGACACCGCCAGATCCGGGCTGGGCCGGACCGACCACACGTGAGAGACAACACGGGCGGGCGCCGCGAGACTCGACACCGCCAGATCCGGGCTGGGCCGGACCGACCACACGTGAGAGACAACACGGGCGGGCGCCGCGAGACTCGACACCGCCAGATCCGGGCTGGGCCGGACCGACCACACGTGAGAGACAACACGGGCGGGCGCCGCGAGACTCGACACCGCCAGATGCGGGCTGGGCCGGACCGACCACACGTGAGAGACAACACGGGCGGGCGCCGCGAGACTCGACACCGCCAGGCCGGGCTGGGCCGGACCGACCACACGTGAGAGACAACACGGGCGGGCGCCGCGAGACTCGACACCGCCAGATGCGGGCTGGGCCGGACCGACCACACGTGAGAGACAACACGGGAGGGGCCGCGAGACTCGACACCGCCAGATCCGGGCTGGGCCGGACCGACCACACGTGAGAGACAACACGGCGGGCGCCGCGAGACTCGACACCGCCAGATCCGGGCTGGGCCGGACCGACCACACGTGAGAGACAACACGGGCGGGCGCCGCGAGACTCGACACCGCCAGATCCGGGCTGGGCCGGACCGACCACACGTGAGAGACAACACGGGCGGGCGCCGCGAGACTCGACACCGCCAGATCCGGGCTGGGCCGGACCGACCACACGTGAGAGACAACACGGGCGGGCGCCGCGAGACTCGACACCGTCAGATCCGGGCTGGGCCGGACCGACCACACGTGAGAGACAACACGGGCGGGCGCCGCGAGACTCGACACCGCCAGATCCGGGCTGGGCCGGACCGACCACACGTGAGAGACAACACGGGCGGGCGCCGCGAGACTCGACACCGCCAGATCCGGGCTGGGCCGGACCGACCACACGTGAGAGACAACACGGGCGGGCGCCGCGAGACTCGACACCGCCAGATCCGGGCTGGGCCGGACCGACCACACGTGAGAGACAACACGGGCGGGCGCCGCGAGACTCGACACCGCCAGATCCGGGCTGGGCCGGACCGACCACACGTGAGAGACAACACGGGCGGGCGCCGCGAGACTCGACACCGCCAGATCCGGGCTGGGCCGGACCGACCACACGTGAGAGACAACACGGGCGGGCGCCGCGAGACTCGACACCGCCAGATCCGGGCTGGGCCGGACCGACCACACGTGAGAGACAACGCGGGCGGGCGCCGCGACCAGTCGGCCCGCCTCGGGGCACGACCGCCCGACACACACCCCGCTACTGTTAATTCGAGTGTAAACGGCGCATCGACTGCAACGGTCCCATAGCGGCCACGCCAGGACACGTACCCTGACAGCCGGCCTCGCCCAGCCGGTAGTAGCCGGGCAGGCAGGCGGTGCAGCGCTGCCCCCCGACGCCCGGCTTGCAGCGGCACCGGCCCGTCACCGGGTCGCAGGCGTCCTTCAGCGCGCCGGCCTCGTCGCAGTCGCACCGGCTGCACCCGGCGCCGGACTCCAGCCCGTAGAAGCCCGCCTGTTACAGGTCAGACGGGGTCACTCGGACGACGGCTGCGCCCTGCGCCAGACTCCAGCCCGTAGAAGCCCGCCTGTTACAGGTCAGACGGGGTCACTCGGACGACGGGTGTATCCCGCACCGGACTCCAGCCCGTAGAAGCCCGCCTGTTACAGGTCAGATGGGGTCACTCAGACGACGGCTGCACCCGGCGCCGGACTCCAGCCCGTAGAAGCCCGCCTGTTACAGGTCAGACGGGGTCACTCAGACGACAGCTGCACCCGGCGCCGGACTCCAGCCCGTAGAAGCCCGCCTGTTACAGGTCAGACGGGGTCACTCGGACGACGGGTGTATCCCGCGCCGGACTCCAGCCCGTAGAAGCCCGCCTGTTACAGGTCAGACGGGGTCACTCAGACGACGGGTGTATCCCGCACCGGACTCCAGCCCGTAGAAGCCCGCCTGCTGCAGGTCAGGCTGGGTCACTCAGACACTGTGTGCAGGTACGCCTCAGAGTGGGTAGCCAGTCACTGACCTGCTGTAGGTCACGCAATGTCATTCTGTGTCGATACAGACCCACCGCAGGTCACATGCCAGTACGCACCACATTCACATACCAGTAGATTACAATTGTGTGATAGTCGTAAATACAGTTGCATAGGCTGTACTTCTATGGCATGAACTAGAAGTATCTTTGAACTTTATGACGTTTATCGAACCGTTGCACGAACACCGTTCTGGTCGGATCATAGACGAGACAAGCGCAAAATGCTGACCATATTCGTGAAGTGGTCATAAAATACAGTCGAATAAAAAGATATCATCGAGACAAACACTGAATCATCAGTCAATGGATGTATCGTCAGGCGCCACTCCTTGCAAACTTCAAGCTTCACCACAGCCCGGGCGGACATGCGTTATTCCACAGCTGGCAGATCCCGACGGCGGCAGATGGCTGGGTGGCAGTGGAACGTCAGTGTCAGGTGACATTATCGACTGACATACTGACACCACAGAGTCAGTGTGTCAGCCGACGACACGGACGCCGATAGCAGATGAACGTCAGTGTCAGGTATTATCGCCACAGTGTCAGTGTGTCAGCCGACGACACGGTCGGCGGTAGCAGCGGCACGTCAGTGTCAGGTGACATTATCGCCACAGTGTCAGTGTGTCAGCCGACGTCACGGTCGCCGGTAGCAGCGGCACGTCAGTGTCAGGTGACATTATCGCCACAGTGTCAGTGTGTCAGCCGGCGCCATGGTGGCCGGAAGCTCAAGACGCCTGATATCTCGGCGTGGCTCTGTCGGAGCGGGGTCACGTTGCCGGGTCCTCGCGTCCAGGTGTTAGTCAGTGTTTGATCATGTCTCGTGACGTCAGCACACGGCACCGTCTGGTGACGTCATCAACAGCCTGATGACTGTACAGTGAGTCGGCAGCATGACCTGGCGACTCCAACTCGTGGGCTACCTCTGACAAATTGGGCAATGGTTTAGAAGCCTTCTGGGAAGGCAGGACAGCTTGTGTCCAGATTAAGAAAGCATTAGCCATAAGTTGCTGCTTGGAACGTGGTGATTTCAAAACCACTACTGTCCCGCCAACATTAAACTGGTTTCCACATCAACCGCCGTAAGCTCACACAATCGCCTGGTGCTCGTTAGCTTACAGCCACGTTTGATAGTGTCAATATAACGAGACAAGTCTGATGGCGGGGATAGCCGGTGTACAGTCTCGTGCCACGTGTCGACAAAAAGATGACGTAAATATACACAGAGAAACGTCTGATAGCAGGATAATCAGCGTACAGTCTCGAACCTCGCAGCGGCCGTTTGATGTCAATATACCAAGACACGCCTGACGGCCGGGATAGCCAGTGTACAGTCTCGAACCTCGCAGCGGCCGTTTGACGGCATATACACGTCTGATCGTGGGGTGATCAGTGATGTACAGTCTCGTACCTGGCAGCGATCGCAGGACCTGCCGGCGACGTGGGGCCTGCAGTTGCAGGCGCCGGTGATGATGTCGCACGTCTTGCCGGTGGCGCCGGCCTTGTGACACCGACAGCCTGCGGCGAAACACGTCGGTCAACCGGGTCGCCGGAACGCGCTGGGACAGCGGGGCCATTGGAGCACTCGGTGGGACGGATTTGCACTTCTGACCTTATCTTTGCGTATTTGCCTTTTTGCGATTTGTCTTTTTTCGTCTGTTATCAAGCGAGTAGTTGCCTTTCTAAACACAATTGCTCTTGTTGTTTCTCCTTCTAATGTTGCGCCCATGATATTGTTTATTTGCTGCGACATTTTACTATACCGAGCTTTCGCCCATCTAAGGGTGTTGGTTGGTCATTGGTTTTACGATATATCGACCGTTGAATCATATGGCGTCGCCAATCTCTCACGCCGATTGGCCGCGAGCGAAGAGTAGTAACAGGCGAGACTCGAACCCACAGCCTTTCGATTGTGAAACGAGCAACTCAACCCTAGACTACTCGTCCCCCATCTAAGGGTGTGACTCCCCGGCTTTCAGATTGCGGCCCATCAGATAAATCGATCATTGGTGTTCAGCAATTTTCTCGAGGTGATTGTAGGGCCATCAAAATATGTACATGAATGCTTGGGATACTACCAGCAGTGCTACCATGGGCACTACCAGGGGTACCACCATGGATGCTACCAGGGGGGCAGCCAGGATTTTTTTCATGATGGGGCCATACCAATAAAAAAAAGTGTCGGCGGGGTACGAAGCGCGGAAAAATCTACCCTTGCGTGATTAAAATCCCAGTGTTTTCCTTCATCTAGTGTACTTTTTGTTCCTAAGAGGGACGGGCGGGCCCCGCATCCCCTTGGGTGCGCCGTTGGATATTGCACACTACCAAATGACCTGTGCAATATTCATGTAGGCACTATAATGGAGTAGCGTTATTCAATGTGTCTTGTCCAAATTTGCCATTATTTAACACAGTCAATAACTGTTACCCTGTTTACATGAGCAGGTCAGCCGTAAACGGAAATTTCCGATCTGGTCGATTCAAAAAAGTTCCGATGGCCCGGCCCGTTTCAAGAGCAAGACAGCTACTTAATCAGCTCTTTGTGATGTGATGACTGACGCGATGTGGTAGGAAGTTCCGAAATTTGGGGCATTTTTGCGCTTCTGGTGCACCTGTTTCGAGCAACGGCGTACGCAGGCACAAGGTATCAGCAATGATCCACCTAGAGGTTGTTGGGCAGAGATATAGGGAATCTGAATTCGAAGGATTCACGTAGCCGATGACACGTTATCGATGACAACATAGCCCTTTCTTCTTCGAGAATCAAATGGTGCATTGTTTCCCGGCCAGATTATCTTCTATAGGATAGGTTCCAGACTATGTAATGGTGCATTGTTCCAGACCGTGCAATATTCAAATAGACAGGGTAATTTCAGGTTTACTACACAATCCAAGAAACAAATTAGCAAAACTCAAACGCTGTCACAAATCAGCAAGTTGAACACTCCACCGCATCGTAAAACTCACGATTCGGGTACGCACTGATAACGTGATGTTTCGCCGTCGCTTTCACCTGTTACACGTCTGATTGTTGTGTTTCATCACCAGGCTTGCAATTATAATTAAAAACAAGACGTTTATTTTCATAATTACCCTAATTTACACCAAACTTCGCAGGGAATAGCTTCAAGAAGTGTCTTGATCCATGCAGCCGTACCGTTACTTGTGCAGGTTTGGCGCTTACCGCAACCTTGCACCTACCGAAGCGTAAATTAGCCACACGATTTTCTCATGTTTTGCTATCCAAAAGCCCATTCATTTTCTCAAGTTTTCCTAATCACATCAAATTCGGAAGTTCTTCTGCTCATGTAAACGGGGTGTGTGATTAAATAGGGACTTTCTCCGTACCGCTGTAGATACCCCACCACACACAGGGAGCCGAGAGCAAGCACATATTGAAGCTTAGGGGTACACACTGAAGTTTAGGGGCACATACTGAAGTTTAGGGGCACATATTGAAGTTTAGGGGCACATACTGAAGTTTAGGGGCACATATTGAAGCTTAGGGGCACATCGACTGCAGTGATCACGCAGCATGACATGCCCACATTTCCGAGTCACTTTTTCCATCGAACGCATCATTCCCTCACTGTTCCCCTCCCATCGGCGCAATTTTCCTCCACGGGACCTGTCGGCAACCGTGCAGCGTCGCCTCGGGTAGTGGCGGCGGCAGGCGGCGGGTGGCAGGCGGAAGTGGGAGAGCGGCGGCAGGCGGCGGCGGGCGGCGGCGGGCGGCGGCGGGCGGCAGGCGGAAGTGGGAGAGCGGCGGCGGCAGGCGGCGGGCGGCAGGCGGAAGTGGGAGAGCGGCGGCAGGCGGCGGCCGGCGGCGGCGGGCGGCGGCGGGCGGCAGGCGGAAGTGGGAGAGCGGCGGCAGGCGGCGGCGGGCGGCAGGCGGAAGTGGGAGAGCGGCGACAGGCGGAAGTGGGAGAGCGGCGGCATGCGGCGGCAGGCGGCGGCGGGTGGCAGGCGGAAGTGGGAGAGAGGCGGCAGGCGGCGGCGGGCGGCGGGCGGAAGTGGGAGAGCGGCGGCGGGCGGCAGGCGGAAGTGGGAGAGAGGCGGCAGGCGGCGGCGGGCGGCAGGCGGAAGTGGGAGAGAGGCGGCAGGCGGCGGCGGGCGGCAGGCGGAAGTGGGAGAGCGGCGGCCGGCCGGCCGTCCGTGGCCGGAGGGTGCCACACACATAATACGCCGTGTCGGGTCACACCGGCTCCGATTCGCCGCCGCTCGGCGCCGCCGCCCGGCACCGCCGCCGGCCACCGCTGCACATTCCATGATTCATGCACGCCGCGCGAGCCGAACCCGACCCGCGGCGGGGGCGGGGGTGGGGGCGGGGGTGGGGGCGGGGTGGGGCGGGGTGGGGTGGGGTGGTGGTGGGTGGGGTTGGGAGTTGGGGTAGGGGTGGGGCGAGGGCGGGTGGGGGTGGAGGGCGCCGGCGAGCTACACAGCTGGTGCGCGTGCTAACCGATGCAGAGAGGCGGCCGCGCTCGTCCTGGCGCTCGGGTCGGCGCAGCGGCGGCCACCAGGGGACGTTATGGGCGCTAAATGATGTGCCGTCGTCGATGCGCCATAAAACCCTGATCACACGAGAGGTACGGGAGCCGACTGTAGCGCGACCCGTCCGGCAGACACGCTTCTGACTCACCGCCGACGCGCAAATCACTTGTCGAAGTGGAAAGAAGATCGCGATTTGGGGTGCCTCCTCCGGCAGCCCAGTTGTGTCAGCGCGTCGCTATTAATGTGCTAAATTATCAATATTGAAGGTGAACACCGTAGTGGAAGCAATATGAAGATTCCACACGAGCACAGCATGTACAATCGATGCCCGAGTTCCAGTATTTCATCAACAGCACATTTTTGCTATGTGATAATTGTTCCATCTAGGCCTGTGTCCAGCATCCAATGTTTTCAACGACCACCTGTCACGTTGCAATGCTGCACATCACAATATCGTACCAAACACCTCAATATTTATCGCATCCTCACGCCGAGTTCAATCAGTTCCAGCCCAGCCGACCAATATCGCTACATTTGCGCGCACTTTAGAGACGACTACACTTCACGCGGCATCCAGTGCTGTACGGGGTGGTGCACATCCGGGCCAGGTCCGCTATCCGGCGTCACTCATGGCGACTGTTGCCTTCCGGCAGCAGCGCACTGACTGTGGGCCGATCTCGTCTCACTGGACGGCAGGGTACAACCAGAACGGCCACAAGCTCTTCAGTCGCTCAATTTGAGGTTCCCACGCGGGTGGAGTACCGAAGGACAGATGTGCTCGAAGAGCGAGCTCCATTCCTTACTCATAACTGTGCACGGAAACAGAGCACGAACCGGACGGCGTACAGCCGGTGCTCATGACTATCTTCACCACCACACTAAGTGCACACACATGCTCAAAACGGTCAATATAGAGCCGATGCTGTCGATACGCCTCCGAGCTGCAACAGCCAACCACGAATGTGCCGAAGCACATCCTTTTCCTGTAGCAATAGGCGTGCGTAGACTGTACGCGCGTGATATCGCGCATACCGGTACCGACAACGATGCAGGAGGCAGACAGCATGCTGTGTTCATGTGCGCATGCAGCCTACGTATCGTGTCGACGTGCGCGTGCAGCCTGCGTGCCGTGTCGACGTGCGCGTGCAGCCTGCGTGTCGTGTCGACGTGCGCGTGCAGCCTGCGTGCCGTGTCAATATGCGCGTGCAAGAGCCGTTCGCGAATGGAACGTGTCCAGAAATAAGCTGCCACTGCGAGGTATGACTTGCATGGCCTTATTAACGCGACAGGCGGGTGGTCGGCGCGTGGCATTCGGCGCTCATGTGCCAACGCTACAGACACGGAGACTGAGAGATTCGGCCCGAGTGAGCTGCTGTCAATACTGGGCAATCAACGACGAGGCGTTACGCCCGTTGGCTGCTCGGTTAACATGACTGCGTGCTGGATGAATATCAGCGTGCATCGGCTGACAAGTGGAATAGGTCCTGATCTCGCATAGCTCCAGTCTACCCGAATTGAGATGATGCGCAAACGGCAGAACACGCATCGAACCTGTCCATTCGGCGTACCAGCAGTGCTGGTACGCCGAATGTTCCCTGCTTGGGTAACAACCAGCAAGTCCAGATGCCAGTTTTTAAGGAAACACATTATAAAACGTGTTCCCAGTACGTCGGGGGACCGACGCGGCGGCACGGCGGCTTCAACGTCTCTTCCGTGACAGGTACATTTAGCGTGATGCATGGTTACCGGAAGAGGGAAAGAGGACCGTGAAAATAGCATTGGTTGACGTGCGGAGTAGTTCTCAATCAGCGCTTGGTGTCTATTTTTGAAAAGCGTGAGAAGAGGAAAGTTAGTGACATTTCATTCCATGTTGGTGCTAGACTGATATTTATCAGTTATTAGCACATGGGGGACTTCAACGCAATGAAGCCGATATACTCTGTGACTAACAACCCAGTGCTAGATATTTTTTAATTGATCTGAAACTTCACTACGTCTCTTTTCATCCCTAACCTAACCACTTTGGGGGGTGTCCCGAGGGAAATTCGGATTTCACCAAAATAAGTGGCACCTTAACCAGCACTCGCACTCCATCACTGCAATTTACAGCTCTAAATTCATCCTTCAGTTCCTAACAGATGGCATGTTAACAGCGATCAAAATGTTGCTGTTTCCACCACCTAGCAGCGCCAGTGCAGGCAGTCGACCTCCTCCATATGGTCGACTGCCTGCGTGAATATGCACAAGAACCACAGCCGACGTGACGGGCCCCCAATCGAATCTCACCTCAGGCTGGGAAAAGTAATGCTATGATACTTCGCGAATTTTCCGGTAGCTTAGTGGGTAACCGATGACAGCAGTCATAATTAACGAAACGATACCCCAGGGATCTACTTCTTTTTGGTGACGTCGTAGCTGTGGTCGGCGACAAGTCGTTGTCACTCGGGCGAAGAAAAGAAACGTATTCCTCGAGAAATAATTAGCTGCGAGTTATGATGTCTGGTGGCCAAGAGTCGCCACAGATTTGGCATATGGGCTTTGAGGGGAGTGTAGGTCGATTGTTTGGTGCACGTATGTTAACCTAACATGTCGATACTACGAAGCTTCCGAAATCCGACCAGTTCCCGCGTGAATGAAGCCACATTTCCTCTGCATGCGACATTCGTTTATGCGTTAAAATTTGCCCCCTAATTTTGTGAGCAATAAATATCGGTATTTATTGGCTCCTTCTATGCCCAACTCTGCAACTTGCATGCAGATTAACTTACGAGTCATCGTACTTCGTCCAGCGTCTCGCTGAGAACGCGTGCGTATCAGAAGTCACCAAATACGAGATACATAGTCAACATTTAGTAAGCATTTATCGACACTCAATGTGACGCGTGTGCAATCTATTTAGGCACCAGCACCCACTGTGTGCATCAGAACAGGAAAAATACCCCGTTTCTGGATTTGTCACCCCAAACATTATCCTCTCCATAAAATTATCTTCACATTGCCTCTTTGGAGATTCAATAATGCCTTTTGGCAAATAAATGCTGTGACAAATGGCTCAAGTCGCTGGAAAGTGCAAATTGAGATTCTGGCATCCCAAATTTCAACAAAAATATATTCTCCCTCTTCAGCTATTTAAACATTTTCCTCTCCGTACCCAGGATCACAAAGTGCAAATCCCACCATATTGTGTACCCAACATCTGTCATGGAAATACAGAGTAATCTACCCATCGTGCCTTTAATTAAAGCTACTCATACCCTCACCCAGTTAGTCTTAATTTGGCCTACCCATACCCTTACCCATTGACTGTATTAAGCTTTACATCAAGCTTACCCTTACCCTTACCCACTGAGCCACACATTGAACATACTCATACCCTTACCCATTGAGCCCAGCATTGAGTTTACCTACACTCACCCATTGAGCCTTGCATTGATTTTACGTATATCCTTACCCATTGAGCCTAGCATTGAGCTTACCTACACTATCACCCATTGAGCCTTGCACTGATTTTACCCATGCCATTGACATTGCGCTTACCCATACCCTTACCCATTGAACCTTTCATTGGACTTGCCCATACCCCTACCCGTTGAACCTTGCATTGAGCTTACCCATGCCCTTAGCCATTGAGCCTTATATTGAGGTTACTTAAGCCCTTACCAATTAAGCCTTGCATTGAGCTTACCCATGCTCTTACCCATTGAGCCTTTCATTGATGTTCCCATGCCCTTACCCACTGAGCCTTTCATTGAGCTCATCCATACAGTTTCCCATAGAGCTTTACATTAAGGCACGTAAATTGCGCTTTCACCGATCTGAGCAGAGTGGCTGGCTTTCACTACGCGTCGACTGCTTTGATTCTGTAGCGCGGACGAGTAGTCTAGGGGCAAGTTGCCCGTCTCACAATCGAAGGAGTGTAGGTCCGAGTTTCACCTGTCGCTACTCTTCGCCTGCGACCAATCGGCGTAATATATTGGCGACGCTGCATGACTCAACGGTCGACGTTGTCGTAAAACCCAACAACCATCACTTTGATTCTGTAGCATCGCAAACCTCTTACGCTTCTCGACCTCTTCATGGGAGCGGGCGAACAGTAGCGACACATGCGACTCGAACCCATGACCTTTCGGCTGGGAGACGAGCATCTTATTCCAGGACTACGCGCCCGCCCCAATGAAAAGGCGTACCGATATGACGCAAAATTCTAGGCGTCATATCGCATACGCGAGCAAAGAAACAACTTGCGAGGTCTTTTAGAAGTTGAGCGAATTGATGTCACATGCACACGGAATTCTACTGCGTACAATTCCGGTTTCAATCATCCAAAGCTGAGTGGAAGCAGACCTAGCAGGGCGGGAGCTCACTGCAGCCTCGAGTCCTCCCATACGCAAGACCCTGCTACTCAACGGTCCGGAGCGTAACAGACCGCGCGACGCCGAGTGTACGTCACGTGCCGGCCGTGTGGGTGCCGGCGTCACGGGCCGTGACGGTCCTGTGGTCCCAGCAGCGGGCGGAACGGCGGCGCGCGGCGACATCCATCCCGCCTGGACCAACAGCCCTGGCCCGTGACGCGTGGCGACATCCATCCCGCCGACCAACAGCCCTGGCCCGTGCGACCCCCCCCTCCACCAACCCCCCCTGGGGCGGGGGGGGGCCTCCATCCCGCCTGGACCAACAGCCCTGGCCCGTGACGCGTGGCGACATCCATCCCGCCTGGACCAACAGCCCTGGCCCGTGGCGCGCGGCGACATCCACCCCGCCTGGACCAACAGCCCTGGCCCGTGGCGCCCCTGCTACCAACAGCCTGTGCCCGTCGGCGCTGTTGCATACGGCCTGCCCCTGACGGCGTCAGCTGACCGGGCTGCTGTGTTGATGACACTGTCTGTGTTGACGGCGCTGTCTGTGTTGATGACGTATGTACTTGCCGTCTGACTATGCTGTCGGTATTGACGGCACTGTCGGTGTTGACGGCGCTGCCTGTGTTGATGATGTCTGTGTTGATGACGTTGTCTGCGTTGCTGGCGCTGCCTGTGTCTGAGTTGACGGTTGACGACGCTGTCTGTGTTGACGACGCTGTCTGTGTTGATGACGTTGTCTGTGTTGACGACGCTGTCTGTGTTGATGACGCTGTCTGTGTTGATGGCGCTGTGATGACGGCGCCGTCTGTGTTGACGACGCTGTCTGTGTTGATGACGTTGTCGGCGCTGTCTAGTGATGACGGCGCTGTCTGTGTTGACGGCGCTGTCTGTGATGACGGCGCTGTCTGTGATGACGGCGCTGCCTGTCTTGACGGCGCTGTCTGAGTTGACGACGTTGTCTGTGTTGATGACGCTGTCTGTGCTGACGACGCTGTCTGTGTTGATGACGTTGTCTGTGTTGATGACGCTGTCTGTGCTGACGACGCTGTCTGTGATGACGGCGCCGTCTGTGTTGATGACGCTGTCTGTGTTGACGACGCTGTCTGTGTTGATGACGTTGTCTGTGTTGATGACGTTGTCTGTGCCGACTGCACTATGGCAACAGCCGTCCCGACCCATATCGTTCGTGAACACCCCGCAAACTGTGGTTTTCGGGGGCAAACCACCGTTTGCGGTGGTTTGCCTGTATTTTATGCGAGTTTTCGGTGGTCCTTTTATTATTTTATCGAGTTATCGGGTGGTCCCCTCATTAGGCGGACTTAAGGGAAGCATCTGCCTGTAAATGGGGATAAAATACTGGCGCGCATGTGCGATGCTCAGTACATGTAGGCAAGTACGCGATTTAACTACTCATGTTGTGCATTTTTGATAGGTGCATGGTCACGATTTCCATGACGCAGGCCAATTTATAGCAGGATGTCGATTGTTCGGGTCAGCTACACATTGTATCAATACACGCGTGATTAGGGGCCCAGCCAGGATTTTCTTGAAGGAGGGCCAACCGGAAAGAAGTGATGAACATGGACCCGCTTTGGACGCGCGAAATGCGCCGAAATTTACGTTTTGTTCGGTGAATATAAAAAATGTCTTGTTTGATATAGTGTGTTTTTGGTCGATGGGGGAAGGTGGCCCGGACCACGCGTGGCTGTGCCTCCGAACATAATTCGGGCAGGTATCAGTGCTCTCTCACAATGTCGTACCTAGCCGTTTAAACAGATCACGCATTTAGCGTTCAGTTGTATAAGAAGCGCACACATTTCAACAGCACGCTAGATTCGCTTCGTCATTTTAATAGCTCAACCCATTAAAAAAAATTGGTTTCTCACTAGGTTTAAGTTCTGGCCTGTTGCTCAATTGGCACATTACAGCCCAATCAATGTTTCTGCCACCAGCGCCAGTGGCTCTAGTAGCGGTGTGTGCCTACCGAGAGACGGTCCCGGAGCTACGTGGAACGCGTGACGTTAATACCGTTCCCGGCCGCACACTGGTCGGAGTACCTCACCACTCGGCCGCCCCGGACACCACTCCGACGACTTCGGCCACATCGTAGCCACACTGAAACTCCAACAGGAGCACTGATTTTAACAACAAATAGCACCGCCGACTTTGGCCGAAGCACCTTCGTTTCCGACGAGGTCCGGTCGTGTCCCATTGCACCGTTAATGGAATTGGTGTCCAGCGCAGCACACGGTTAGCATTCATTTTTTAAACTTGATTTCCCGTGCCGCATTGTTTGCACCGGCTACACCTGCTCGTGCAGGTTGTGCACTTCCCCTGGGGGCTGTGAAGGCTGTGCACTTCCATCTCGGGACTGTGAAGGTTGTGCACTTCCACCCTTTGAGCTATGAAGACTGTGTCTTCTACCATTTGAACTGTGCCGCAAAAAAATGGATGACAATGGATTGAAAGCAAAAAAATGGATTGCGGTTTACGGTTTATCATGCTGTCCATGCAACGTAGACAAGCGAAATGGTACATGATTTTTGTGGAGTGGTAAGTGGGAGTGGGAACAGTGGGAGTGTCAATACCTCCAATAAAATTGGGCCCAAGGTGGCGCAAATTTTGACATAAAAAACACACAACGAAACTATCCTTCGCAAGGCGCACTTGCCAGCCAACACGACTACAGATGGCGGGTATCTCACGCCGCATATCGCACCGCAATCATCAACAACACATCACTCAACAGAGCCTACTTTGTTCGACAGCCAAACGTCATTCCACATTCATTCGTCAATCAGATTCGCTATCAGGGTTCCTGTCATCAGATGTGTTGGTGGAAGGTTATTAGGTTTTACGACACAGCGACTGTTAAGTCATGCAGCGTCGCCAATCTCTCACGCTGACTGGTCGCGGGCGAAGAGTAGCGACAGGTGAGACTCGAACCCACAACTTTTCGACTGTGAGACGAGCAACTGGTGGATGACTGGACTACTCACCCCCTGGTGGATGAGTCTAGCCGATAACATGTTTATTGGACACAGTCTATGATGATGTGGAGTCTTCTAGTTAACTTGTCTGTTGGAAACAGTCTGCAGCAGGTGGGAGGGTCTCTCCGTTAGCCGTGTCTGCAGCTGGTGGGAGGGTCTCTCCGTTAGCCGTGTCTGCAGCTGGTGGGAGGGTCTCTCCGTTAGCCATGTCTGCAGCTGGTGGGAGGGTCTCTCCGTTAGCCGTGTCTGCAGCTGGTGGGAGGGTCTCTCCGTTAGCCGTGTCTGCAGCTGGTGGGAGGGTCTCTCCGTTAGCCGTGTCTGCAGCTGGTGGGAGGGTCTCTCCGTTAGCCGTGTCTGCAGCTGGTGGGAGGGTCTCTCCGTTAGCCGTGTCTGCAGCTGGTGGGAGGGTCTCTCCGTTAGCCATGTCTGCAGCTGGTGGGAGGGTCTCTCCGTTAGCCGTGTCTGCAGCTGGTGGGAGGGTCTCTCCGTTAGCCGTGTCTGCAGCTGGTGGGAGGGTCTCTCCGTTAGCCGTGTCTGCAGCTGGTGGGAGGGTCTCTCCGTTAGCCGTGTCTGCAGCTGGTGGGAGGGTCTCTCCGTTAGCCGTGTCTGCAGCTGGTGGGAGGGTCTCTCCGTTAGCCGTGTCTGCTGGCTGGTGAGGGAGGGGGGTCTCCCAGTTAGCCGTGTCTGCTGGCTGGTGAGGGAGGGAGGGTCTCCCAGTTAGCCGTGTCTGCAGCTGGTGGGAGGGTCTCTCCGTTAGCCGTGTCTGCTGGATGGTGGGAGGGTCTCTCCGTTAGCCGTGTCTGCTGATGGTGGGAGGGGAGGGGGAGGGGAGGGGGTCTCGCAGTTAGCCGTGTCTGCTGGCTGTCTACCAACAACTGATAGGCCAGCTGGGGTCCACATCAACACTCCATTGTATTCAAATGGCGTGCACCGTAGTTCCGGATGACGGAGGTCTGAACAGCGCGGCCCGGTGCGGAGACGCAGCAGGGGCATCGGAGACCGGGCGTAGGTTATTAGAGACGCAGCGGGGTGTGTCGGAGATCAGGCGGAGATTATTGGAGACGCAGCAGGGCGTGTCGGAGACCAGGCGGATGTTATCAGAGACGCAGCAGGGGGTATCGGAGACCAGGCGGATATTATTAGAGACGCAGCAGGAGTATCAGAGACCAGACGGAGGTTATCAGAGACGCAGCGGGGTGTGTCGGAGACCAGGCGTAGGTTATCAGAGACGCAGCAGGAGTATCAGAGACCAGGCGGAGGTTATCAGAGACGCAGCGGGGTGTGTCGGAGACCAGGCGTAGGTTATCAGAGACGCAGCGGGGTGTGTCGGAGACCAGACGTAGGTTATCAAAGACGCAGCAGGGTGTGTCGGGGACCAGGCGTAGGTTATTAGAGACATAGCAGGGCGCGTCGGAGACCAGGCGGAGATTACTGGAGACAACAGGGCGTGTCTGGGGACCAGGCGGAGAGGGCTACACACGCGGACCGCAGACAGCACGGGAGGGTGGGAGACGCGGCACGACGCGTCGAACACGAGAGGCAGCGCGTGCGGGAGACGCGCCGAGACACGGTCAGAGAGGCGCGGCTCGACGCCGGCGACACGTCGGAGGTCGTCTCGGAGGCGGCGCAGAGCATGTCGCGGACAGTTGTCGACACGCGCGCCGCCGGAGCCCGACCGAGTATGCCAGGGTCGCGGCCCTGCACCGTGTCAGAGCGCCGGCAGAACGTGACCAGCGCGGCTCCGCCCGCCACACTGGGTGACAGTGCACAGCGCACAGACCGCGCACGCTGCACGGACAGAACCGTCACCCATCCGTATCCGTGACCTCCTGAACAACGCGGTACTCACGCAGGCTCGGATAGGATCGTAATGTTATGGGTTTCGGATGGATTAACAGTGCCTATCAGGCCATAGAATATAGCGGATACCAGCATGCGAAGTAGCATTTGAATGCATGCATCCACCCACCCACCCACATATATATATGCTAAGAAACGCCCTTACATTTTTTTTCATATGGCACTCGGTAGCAATACAGAGCCAAAAACAGCATGTTGCTGAATGATTGCCGAGACGCAATTTTGCGTCACAAGTTATCTATGTGCATATTATATACATATATATATAAATATGTATATAAATATATATATACATGAATATATATATATAAATATATATAAATATATATCAATATATATAAATATATATACATATATATAAATATATATAAATATATATAAATATATATATATATATATATATATATATATATATATATATATATATATAAATATATATATATATATATAATATATAATATATATAAATATATATAAATAATATATAAATATATATAATATATATAAAATATATATAAATATATATAATATATATAATATATATATATAAATATGCATATATATAACTTGTGACGCAAAATTGCGTCTTGGCACTCATTCAGTAACATGCTGTTTATGGCTCTGTATTGCTACCGAGTGCCATATGAAAAAAAAAATGTCAGTGCGCTTCTTAATGTATCACTTCTGTCTACCTTTGCATTTATTGACTAAAAGACGGAGAAAACGCTACCCACAAGTTAATCACCACAACTGCTGCATGCACTACGTGAGAAGCATGACATTTGGGTCTTTTAATCTTAGACTTTAATCTTAGACTTCACGTGCAGTACAACCATGTCGCCTCTTAAACGTGACGTCACGATCTTCCAGCACATTGCTCAATGACAGTTGATCAGGCAATGAAGGACAAACAGCCGCATATGCATCCACGGATAAGGTATGATTTGGTTGGTTATTTGGGCTTAGAGGCGCATCGACTGCTTCGGTCATACAATGCCCATGATAAGGTATGATTTGACTTGCCCAATGATCTGGTGCAAATTTGATTCAAAACCATTCCAGGTCACCGTGAGAATCGTGATTTATTGAAGATGAGGGAATGGAGGGGAGCACGGGGAGGTGATTTGTCACTTGCTCAGTCTGGAGAAGTCAATTTTACAGCTTTTAAACTAAATTTAGTTAATAGCTGCACTGAATAACGGCCCGAACAGAGTTGGTCGCCAATGCTGACATGAAAGCAAACGGAATGCCGTCTCGACCCGAGGATTCATTTATAGCAGTCAGTCGCACATTGCCGTGTCGAAAATATGCACCATGTAATGCACGTTTGTTTCAAGGCTTTGGTTTCTTTTAGTTTCCTTAAAGTGCAAGGTAATATAGCACAGTCAGTCTCTCACGCCGACTGGTCGCGGATGAACACAGTAATACCGCCGGTTGCGGGATTCGAACCCACAATCCTGCGATAAAAAGTCCAGCGCCATACCGACTGCGCAACAGCAGTCCCACATTTGTTTCGATGTGCTGCCTGCCTATTGTACATAATGGTGGGGATAGCCGAGTGGTTAAGGTGTTGAGCTCTGGATACCAAGGTCCTGGGTTCAACACTCGCACCACTCGGGGCATGTTCCAATGCCGCGGCCCACCGGCAAATCAGTGTGGGCGGCGCCATTAGCCGTGAGCGTAAAGTGCGTCGTGAACCACCCGATAAATAGACTATTCTACACAAAACCTCACTCGGTATTACTCCCCTGGGCTGCTCGACTCACCGTACTTGAGCCCGAGCCAGGTGCTGTAGATGTCGTTGTTTCGCGGGTCCAGGTACTCGGCCAGTCCCGGCACGACTATCGCCGCAGCCGCCGCCAGCACACCCAGCAGCATGGCACGCCGGCGTTGACCTGACCTGACCTGACCTGACCCGACCGGCGTCAGAACGGCTCACGCCCTGGCCACAGCTCCGGCTGTCCGCGCGGCTCCAGTCGAGGCACCGGTCTCACACGTCAGCTCGGCACGCGGTCATGTGACAAACGATGTCACCAAACCGCCCCAGCGTCCAACAAACACCCGGCGGTTTGTCCCAGCTTCTCGACCCGTCACCGTCTCACACAGTCACAGCGGACACAGCCTGCCGCCACCACACCGCACGGACCTGGCCTGACCTGATCTCACGCGGTCTCATCGGGCACAGCCTACCCCCGCAGCACCGCACTGACCTGACCTGACCTGACCTGACCTCACGCGGTCACACCGGGCACAGCCTGCCACCGCCACACCGCACTGACCTGACCTGACCTGATCTGACCTCATGCGGTCACACCGGCCACAGCCTGCCACCGCAAGACCGCAATCATTTATCACTGACGCTGCTGACGTGCCACGGCCGATGGCCTGCCAACATATCGCCGCCGATCTGCCACGGAGTCACCGCACTGGCCTGACCTGACCTGACCTGACTTGACCTGACGAGGTCGCACCACACAGGTCAGCCTGTGGCTGCAGCGCCGTGCTGACCTGCTGGCACACCGCGGGCGACTGGCGGCCGCCGGCCGCACCGGCTCTGTGGTCCGGCCGCGGCCCGACCCGCCCAACACAGTCACCGGCCCGCCCCCTCTGCCACGGCGGTGGCCGCCGGGCTGACCAAGATACCGCCACCGGCACCAGACGGCCGGCACAGATATTCCCCCGGGACCAGACGGCTGACGCAGATGTTTCCCCACGTACCAAACGGCTGACCAAGATATCGCCCCCGGCACCAGACAACTGACGCAGATGTTTACCCCGGCACCAGACAACTGACGCAGATGTTTACCCCGGCACCAGACAACTGACGCAGATGTTTACCCCGGCACCAGACAACTGACGCAGATGTTTACCCCGGCACCAGACAACTGACGCAGATGTTTACCCCGGCACCAGACAGATTACCTAGATATCACACTATACCGGACAGTTGACCCAGATATCGCCTTCCGCACCAGACAGCTTATCTAGATCTCGCCCCCAGCACAGACAGCCGACCCGGATATATCGCCTCCAGAACTAGAAGTTTCACAAGGATATCGGGCAAACAAGCCGAATAAATCAACCGAAGACCTCTCTTCTAGAAGGACTCGGTGCACTGAGCTCCGACAAGTACTTATTTGCACAATGGGCGCATCAATGATCAATAATGCAGCTGTCACTGGCGTGCCGTCGTGATGAAGTGCACCAGCCGTGACAATTACAACATCGAAATCATCGCCCACCACTAAGTTCGGCAGGACCGATTTTCGCACAGTTCACACATCCGCCGGCCCACAGTGATCCACCCGGGCGGCCGCTAAACGGTCGGCGGCCCCTCTTTGTGACCATATTTGGCAGCCCACTGCCAGTCGTCGGCCCGATCGCGGCGAGAACCAGAAAACACCGTGCGGGAAACGGCAGCCGCTTCAGAGCAATTCCCACCGTGTCGGCCACTGGACAAAAGCCGAGTACAGCTCAGCCTCTTGCCGCCTGAATATCCGCCTGATCGTTTGCTCAGCAACGTAGATATATAGATTATATATATATATATATATATATATACATAACTCGATAAGAGTATGGAATTACAGACCATGCTATTAAATGGATGCAAAGAAATATCTTAGTGCCAGGTGAAATATGCACATGCATAATCGCCGGGGTTGTGGTTTGTCACCTATTTGGTACCTACCGCCTGATCATTGTCAGCAATTTGGCAGCTTAGACATTGGGCCTACGGTGTGCAGATGAAATCGACTTCTGAAGGTCAGGGTTCTGAAGGTCTGAAGCTATGAAGTTCCTCGGTGTCGTGCCTTGACACTTGTTTGGCACCTAGAGCCTGGTCACCGGGAATATTTCGGCAGTTGCGCCATCAAGTTTATATGGCGTACAGATCAAATCCACCTGTGGACGCCACTCTTCAAATTGTCTGCAAGTCTTGGCATGCATGGAACGAGGAACTCGAGAACATAAACGCATCGCAGGGTGTACTTGATTGTTGAAAGCATATACGAGGTCTCGGGCCATTTACTTCTCGGCAAGGCCTATAGGGGTAATGGTAAGTTTAAGGACTATTTCAGGATGCAATCCCTTATCCCCACCCTTCTGTGTCGAGGCTGATGAATATAGCTGAGTAGCATCCTGCGCGCGCCGCGAAAAACAGCTGGATGTATGCAGTTATTACGTCGTCAAACTCGTGAACTAACCAGGGAACCATCACTTCTACGTGCCGGTGCATATGCACCGACAAACTACTCGGGAAATTTTCAAATTTCGCGACCCTCTGGCGAAACAGTGCGAAACAGCGCCATTAGCCGTGGATTTGCGCAAAGTGTATCGTGAGCCATCCAATAAACAAACGAACAAACCGTGCTGAAGGGCCTCCCAGGCAATGACGCCGGACGCAACGATACTGGCCCAGTGCAGCGCCACGATAAAGGTGGACAATTACGACCCACTCAGCTCCAATGTGAGACACGAGTATGCAGCACCCATCAAATCCACCTGCAGCTACATCCCGCCCGGGCAGATGGTCGGGCCAGAACACGTGCCTGGTCGTTTACGACGCGTCTCGCAGCGGTAGCGACGCAGTCGCCGGGAAAACGCGCCGTTTACGGCCTGTTGATCCGCCCAGGTTGGGCGGCCGAATGGAGCTGCCAGTCTGGGCGCAATGGAGCGCTGATTTACCGGGCTCGGACAGCGCACGTAAATCAGCGTCGACTAGGTACGTGCTACGGACGCGTGGGCCGCGCAACACTTTCAAACGTCGCCGCGTGCCTGAACGTTCGCCCGTGGCACCACAAGGACCACATGATGACGAGTGAATAGCTCATTACCGTAATTTAAGGTGCCACGCTCCAAACGGCTGCTGCTGTCAAGCTCAGAGATGACTCATGAACGCGCCGCGGCGGCATTGTCCCGGGGTAGGGGAGGGAGGGGAGGGGTGGCATTTGAAGGGGCTGCAGCGACTGCAGCTGCAGCCGAGCTGTCATTTTTCACATAAGCTGACCGACGCATACCCTAACAGGGCTAAGATCGACAAATTATCCAGAAAGTTAAGTGCTAGCTAAAAACAGTTCACCAATCGATTCGACGACGAACAGCACCCAACAAGAAACTTTCTCCATAAACACTTTCCACATTTCGTACTATTTCTGAAGAGTGGAGTTCAGTATCCGTTTGTGTTTTCCTGAGCCGGTCAGATAATTTGCTTATTTCTCAAAATAATTGTTCAACGATAAGCAGCACCATTCTGGAAAGCACAAACCGAACTCAAGCAACTTTCAAACACGGAAAGCTTGTTTCGCCTCCCACATTCACCTTTGATAAAACACCAGCATTTCCATGTTTTCCTCGTAGTCTGTTACTCAACACTGCAAGAAAGCTGCCGTGACCGGCATGGCATTTCAAAGAACAGCAACATCCGAACATCACTTTGTACTCAATGCTCACCGGGCCTTGTATGATGCGACATGCAATGTTTAATGCTGTTGCCATGCATGCTGCTATTTGCCCCCAGACATATCCCAGACACATACAGCATGGATGCCGCCTATGACGTTGCACCGCGGCTGACCTAATCAGTTCTTTCGCTACAAATATCGGCACCTCCGACCGACGGTAACTGCCGGTGCTCTGACTAATCGACCCGAGTAAGTGCTTCGGCGGTTATTGGTTTTTCGACACGTCAACCGTTGAGTCATGCAGCGTCGCTAATCTCTCACGCCGATTGGTCGCGGGTGAAGAGTAACGACAGGTAAGACCCGAATCCACAAAGTTTCGATTGTGAGACGGGCAACGTACCCCTAGATTACTCGTCCCCTGAGATGACATTAGTCGTGAATTGATCCGTCTAAAACTTCGCGAGCTTCATGGCGTGTGTATATCCTGACTTTTTACTGACCTGCAGAATCACACCCTAGTTTACCGGTAGTGCAAGCTGGAGGCACGTGTTCCGCTCACTACCAATTAATATGGACGTCTTTCAGGTTCCAGGTTTCGGCTCGCTTCTATTCATGGTGCTTGCCAAGTATCTGAGTGTTTTCGCCCCTGGCACAGACATCTTTCATACTTGATTTCCCCTGATGAGCGGTTCAGATGTCTGCGGCTGTGCCGTTCGGACACAGCCGCAGACGAAGCCGTCATGCATGGCAGCCCCAAACAGTTGCAGCCGCCAAAACCCGAGTCGGACCTACGACATACCTGTGATTTGTGCTGGTGCCACCTTCCTCCTCAGCAAAGAGGTTGCAAACTCGGGCGCCACTTCTAACTATACGCCGACGTGGGAGCGCCACATCTCTCAACTGTCCAGGGAGTACACCGGTGCGTTGATGAGCCCGGCGTACCCGCACCACCTACACCACAGTCTGCCTGTCCGTTGTGTAGCGACACTGGTAACTGCGGCTATTCTTCCCCAGTTGAGATATCGTACCACTCTTTATGGCTGAGGCAACAAATCAAACCTCGCGGAAGAGTAGCAATTTCAACATTCGTGTTGTTTGTGAATCTCGCAGGCATGACGACATGTAGTGTCTTCGTTTGTTTATTGTTTGTTTATTGGGTGGTTCACGACGCACTTCATGCACATTCACGGCTAATGGCGTCGCCCACACTGTTTTGCCGGTGGGCCACAGGATTGGGAAATGTCCTGAGCAGCGCTAGTGTCGAACCCGGGACCTTTGACATGTAGTGTCTTCAAAGGAGCCCTGGATTCACGACCTTCCGCCAGCTTCTATACTTCCAGCCTCTTCGCCTCCTGTACAGCGCCTGCCGACCGGCGATCCCGTAGTGCTGGCGCGCGCGAGCAACTGGCGTCCAGCAGTGCGCGGCGACATGCGCACACGCCGAGGGACAATGCGCTGGCCGTAGTACGGTCACGCACACAGACTGAAAGGCGTCGGCTCGGCCGCTGCGCCACATTGCGGGACAATGCATTGCCCGGCGAATTTGTGCAAACGACAATGGGTGCCTTCCGTGCAAAGGTGAATGGGCTTCTCCGCGAGAGCGATGTGCGGCAGTGCGACGCGGTGTTCGCTCTTTGTTCCAACTTGATCCGCTCGACTCTGGGCGCAATAGCCACTGCTGGGTGTTGCGCATGTAGATGCCCACTGATGCAATATAACATGATGCTAGCGTACATTGTCGGCATACAGCGAGGAATAGCCTCCAGGTTTGGCACCTCGAGCATCCGCCCTATGTCGCGCTTCACAGTAAATTACCAAGGCCGGCACAGCGGTTCTGATGTGCCGGGACCCACACCACTTCACCACTTCAGGAGCGGTACTGGTGCCGTTGTTACCAAGCGGCGGTGCTGGCATGCATTTGCCCGCTCCACCCCACCACCGGCACTAGTAGTGGACCCCAACGGAGCAGGTGACACCACCTCCGAGCCTGCCAGTTGCCGTCTGCCCGCTCTACCCCACCACCGGCACTAGTAGTGGACCCCAACGGAGCAGGTGACACCACCTCCGAGCCTGCCAGTTGCCGTCTGCCCGCTCTACCCCACCACCGGCACTAGTAGTGGACCCCAACGGAGCAGGTGACACCACCTCCGAGCCTGCCAGTTTCCGTCTGCCCCCTCTATCCCACCACCGGCACTAGTAGTGGACCCCAACGGAGCAGGTGACACCACCTCCGAGCCTGCCAGTTGCCGTCTGCCCGCTCGACCCCACCACCGGCACTAGTAGTGGACCCCAACGGAGCAGGCGACACCACCTCCGAGCCTGCCAGTTGCCGTCTGCCCGCTCTACCCCACCACCGGCACTAGTAGTGGACCCCAACGGAGCAGGCGACACCACCTCCGAGCCTGCCAGTTGCCGTCTGCCCGCTCTACCCCACCACCGGCACTAGTAGTGGACCCCAACGGAGCAGGTGACACCACCTCCGAGCCTGCCAGTTGCCGTCTGCCCGCTCGACCCCACCACCGGCACTAGTAGTGGACCCCAACGGAGCAGGTGACACCACCTCCGAGCCTGCCAGTTGCCGTCTGCCCGCTCTACCCCACCACCGGCACTAGTAGTGGACCCCAACGGAGCAGGTGACACCACCTCCGAGCTTGCCAGTTACCGTCTGCCCACTCTATCCCCACCACCGGCACTAGTAGTGGACCCCAACGGGGCAGGTGACACCACCTCCGAGCCTGCCAGTTGCCGTCTGCCCGCTGTACCCCACCACCGGCACTAGTAGTGGACCCCAACGGAGCAGGCGACACCACCTCCGAGCCTGCCAGTTGCCGTCTGCCCGCTCGACCCCACCACCGGCACTAGTACTGGACCCCAACGGAGCAGGTGACACCACCTCCGAGCCTGCAAGTTGCCGTCTGCCCGCTCTACCCCACCACCGGCACTAGTAGTGGACCCCAACGGAGCAGGTGACACCACCTCCGAGCCTGCCAGTTACCGTCTGCCCACTCTACCCCACCACCGGCACTAGTAGTGGACCCCAACGGGGCAGGTGACACCACCTCCGAGCCTGCCAGTTGCCGTCTGCCCGCTCTACCCCACCACCGGCACTAGTAGTGGACCCCAACGGAGCAGGCGACACCACCTCCGAGCCTGCCAGTTGCCGTCTGCCCGCTCGACCCCACCACCGGCACTAGTACTGACCCCAACGGAGCAGGTGACACCACCTCCGAGCCTGCCAGTTGCCGTCTGCCCGCTGTACCCCACCACCGGCACTAGTAGTGGACCCCAACGGAGCAGGTGACACCACCTCCGAGCCTGCCAGTTGCCGTCTGCCCGCTCGACCCCACCACCGGCACTCGGAGTGGACCCGAGCGGAGCAGATAAGCTGAATCGGCGGTCGACACTCGAATATAGAAGATACTGTCGATATGAAGGCCAACGATGTCCGATCATCGCCGGGCGGCACGCGCCTCGCTATCGGTGGCACTTCCATGCCAGGCTGCCCATTAGCTTCGTCCTTTGAAGCTCATGAGCTAATTCCTGATGATTAGTCTATTCCATTGAGCGTGCGATAAATGGTGAAGGTAACTGTTAAGTGGTCGTTAGGCATTGCATCAGAATGATTAATGAGGTTTAAGTGGCCCTTTGAAGTAGTCTGAGGAATGCTTGGTCAGTAACGCAGCCATAATTTGCTTGAGGGAGGCCAGAACCCCAAAAATGATATGAAAAGAGAACGCTTTAGGTGCACAAAACGCCTCAAACATTTCTGTTTTTGCTTGGTGAAGATCTCAAACATGTCTTGTTTGACCTGGTACATTTTCGGTTCCTAAGAGGAGGGACCCGTCTTGGGCTGCGCCCCTGAGACTGAAAATTGTCAACAGTAAATGTAAATTTCAGCAGAGTTCCGGATAAAATTGCGGCTCCAGATATGAGCATAAGTCGGCGCGGGTGGTGCAATAGCTAGCAAGAGACGCAGAGGTAGATACGCCGTAAATATGTCGCGTGATGCAACAGCTTGCAAGAGACGCAAGGTTGCATATTCCGTCAATGTCAGGCGTGCGTCACCCACCGTGGCAATGCTGCGCGCCACGGACTTTTGAAAAAGCAGCTGACCCACCAGTGGACTTCGGTCAGACGATGCGACCAGATACCACTCAAGGATGTGCATGACAGCTCAGGCAAACGGCACTCGAGTCACCGGAGCATCGCTGGAGATGAGCTGTGGTGTCAGGCCACCAACGTCTCCACACGGCAGGCGAACGACACGCGACACTCGAGATCCCGACACGCGACACTCGAGATCCCGACACGCGACACTCGAGATCCCGGCGCGCGACACTCGAGATCCCGACACGCGACACTCGAGATCCCGGCGCGCGACACTCGAGATCCCGGCGCGCGACACTCGAGATCCCGACACGCGACACTCGAGATCCCGACACGCGACACTCGAGATCCCGACACGCGACACTCGAGATCCCGACACGCGACACTCGAGATCCCGACACGCGACACTCGAGATCCCGGCGCGCGACACTCGAGATCCCGACACGCGACACTCGAGATCCCGACACGCGACACTCGAGATCCCGACACGCGACACTCGAGATCCCGACACGCGACACTCGAGATCCCGACACGCGACACTCGAGATCCCGACACGCGACACTCGAGATCCCGACACGTGACACTCGAGATCCCGACACGCGACACTCGAGATCCCGGCGCGCTTCCAAGTGCCGCGGCGTCTTCCGTGCGGCCAAAGCCGCATATGACACCCACCTGCACCGAGTTGTGACTATTCCAACCACACCGCAAGGCAGGGGCGGGAATGGCCGAGCGGTCAAGGTGTTGGGCTCCGGGTACCAAAGAGCCCGGGTTCGACACTAGCGCCGCTCGTGAAATTTCCCAAACCCGCGGCACATCGACAGAACAGTGTGGTCAGCGCCATTAGCCGTGAAGGTGCATAAAGTGCATCGTGAGCCACCCAATAAGCAACATCGCAAGCCAGGATCACTTGAAGCTTACAGATGCTTAAACCTACTGAGCAAACTAAGCTATTTAAGACTATTTAAGGACTATATATGGTCAGTTAAGCTAATAGGTTAGCAATTATATGTCGCGCGTCACACAGCCGAAAAGCAAGTACCGAGTACGGCAGTCACCAATCTACATTTGCGTGGGTTCAGGGATATATCAACGTATGCTCAGTCACCCAGAGGCGCAGCCCGTAGTGGGGGGGGGGAGAGGGCACACCTTAACGCCAAAAATACACTAGATCAAATGTATTGTAGCTTAACCCGCGCCGTCTTTCCGGTCAGATCCTCCCACCCCGTCTCAGGGGGGGAGGGTTGAAGACCCCCTCTAAAATCCAAACTAAGCTGTCGCACGAAAACGAAAGAGGCGTCATCGGAAAGCTCTCGACGAGTAGGGCCCGGATCCACCCTCCAAAACAATGTCACCCAAAAAGTGACGTCACCAGAGGGGCTAGATTTTCACGGCTTTTCATGGCTTACATTATGCTTTTGACTCTGGGTACATTGAGTACATTTTGGGGATATATGAAAAAAAAACTATTTGGAATGATAAAAGGACAGCGAAATCGACCAGGGCTATATTTTTTTGGGCCCTAAAAATATATACATATTTTTTTTTCAAAATTTCAAAATTTTGAGTTTTCAACTTTTCTATCACTTTCCTTTTCCAATGGGTAGAGCAGACCGATAAACGTTGTTGAACGTCAACTTGCCCTAAAAATAAAAAAAATGCTTACTTTAGCCAGGATCCTGTATTTGAACTGCAATTTGGCAAATACGCAAAGGTTATGTGTAGTCAAAAACAGAAAAAAAAAATTCCACTCATACGTTTTGTTGTATCCGTAAGGATAAGCATACGCTGAAAGTTTCATAAAAATATCTGTATCCGTTAAAGCATGACGACTGGTTGAACGTTTTTGGAGGTGCCCTCACTTGACCTTGACTAACTCGTTGACCGTAGATGACCTGACCTATAAATTTTTAATCAGCATGTCAAATTGATGTGGGAAGAGGTATGCAAAATGTGGGCGCGCTGCCGCCCGCCGTCCATCTGCTATCCGCGGAAAACCCGAGGGTGGCGGTTGAAGACCCCCCGAGGCGGGACGGGTCAAGGGCGCAACGACTGCAAAGGTCATATAGCACACTAGATGAAACGAAAAATTGAGATTTTTACTCAAGACAACATTTCACTTTTTGGAGTGTAAGCCTCCTCCCCTCATGAATATTGGCTGAGCACTGCTTTCACCTAATATATTTAGGTGGTTATTAACCGCCTGAGCACTCCTCCGCCAGGGAAACACCTCCCGATGGGCTGTGCCGTGCAACTTCCACCGTGCTCTGCAAATATGCGTTGACGTTTCGGAGTAGACACGATTAAGCGGGTAAACAAGTCGGACTTAATTATCAGAATGCATATACATCCGCCGGGCCTCCCAGATCAAATCCGATCGGAGAACACCAGACTGCTTCACAGCACCTCCGCCTACTGGGAACAGATGCACATGGCCACCGTCACCACACCACTGCACCACAGCCAGCCGGGCTCCGCGGCAGCGGCGCGGCGGCACATGTATGACGTCACCGCTGACGGCAGTGGCCAGCGGCCGGTGAACGCCTGTCAGCACAGGCTGCCATCAGCACAGGCAAACTGGCCCCACTGTGCCGGCTGGTATACCCGGGGTCGTCATTCATCGACGATGGCCCGTAGCGTCACCGTTGGACCACATGGCCCGGCCCCGGCACACGCGCAGGGAGAGCTATCGCAGGAGAGAAAGAGAGAGAGAGAGAGGGAGAGGGAAGAGGGAAGAGAGAAGAGGGAAGAGAGCAGGGAGCAGGGAGCAGAGGGGAGGTGAGATGTGAGAGGTGAGAAGTGAGAGGTGAGAGTGAATAGGTGAGAGGCGAGAGGTGAGAGGTGAGAGGGGAGGGGAGAGGGGAGAGGAGAGGTGAGAAGTGAGAGGGGAGAGGGGGAGGGGAGGGAGAGGGGGAGAGGGGAGAGGGGGAGGGGGAGAGGGGAGGGGAGAGGGGAGAGGGGAGAAGAGAGAGAGAGAGAGAGTGGGGACAGGGGAGAGAGGTGGCAGCTGAGAGGCCCCGGCACGTGACAATTTTCACTCAGCATACAATTGTGGTCGGTGACTGGGAGAACGCTGCTCCATTGTGTGTAACTGGGCTACGCGACTGAAGAGAAACGGGGCCAGTCGCTCTGCGTCCCTCTCCGGTGGAGAGGGATGCCGATAAACATGACCTCGTCTGGCGGGGTGCGTGTCTGAGACAAATCGTGGATCACCAAGTCATAGGACCGCCAGTTCCCGGTAACACCCAGTCATGGAATCACTACTTCACGGGAGGATCCGTGATATAACGTCACGTATCGTGAAATTCCCACACCAGGTCACAGATGGTCAGATAATCATCTAGGCTGTGCAATTACAGAGCCGGGGGATCAAACGTTCACGGAAGAACCAAATCGCGATCTATAACCATGATTAAATTTCAACATTGCTGACAAGCCGCTCTTTCTCCTGCATAAGCAGAGACAGACGCTCGATTATTCCAACCCTATGTGCTATAACAGTTGAGTCTTGCGGAAAGGTAATGGCTGAACATTTGGAGCAAAATGCGACAATCGTCAGTCGTCACCGACTATCGTTTTCCGACCAATGTTACTTCCTCCGCTTACTTCAAGGAATCCTTAGTAGGTAAGTTTTGGAGCTAGAAAGCAGTATTTCCCATATCTATCACCAACAAGATTTGGTTTTTAAGGTGATGCTAGTTGTTTGGTTTCCGGTTTGCATTACGCTCCTACGTGAGATGTAGAAAACCGCTTCCAAAACAACATTGTTGAGCAAGAACATTCGACAATTCGCAATTATCGCAATTAATTATCATTCGCAATGTCTTTTCACTCTACCTACTGACAGTTAAAATGGCCACAAATCGTAATTCCCGTGGCACACTTCACGAACGTTCAGATATTTTCAGCTTGCCATTGAATATCTGTAGTGACAGCATGGTAGGCAATGACACTCATCGGGAAGCTAACAGTCATTGTGTAACACGACAAACAGACTTACCTTCACTGCACTGGCTTGCGGGGATCTTATTTTCCTGAATGGATAAGGGAAAGTCACTTATATGCCCCCCAGACACACACTGAGATGGGGAAGAGGCGATTTAGCTCAGAGCATCACGTCTGCACAACTCGTTGCCACCTGAGTTGATGCGGCTTCCCGTGCCGATTTTCGGCCGCCACCTGTGGCGGCACCTGTCTAACGTGCCGCCCGTGCCGGACTGATTTGCCGCTCGCTCTGCTGTAGTGCATGCATACAGACAACTCAGTTAAGGTGCCCACCAATGCTATGCGCCTTTCCAAGGTCATTTCATGTTTTTAGTTGAGTGGTGAGTTGACTGCTGGCTCTGGGACGCTCTGCGACACTTCGAGTGCTTTCGGGCCATGCATGGTCGTCAACATCTGACGTGTGAAGAAGGGGACGACCAGCGACCAGCAAGACTAAAGTCCACCACCATTCATTCAGCTTCGACACTGGCAGCTTACACCTGGACTAGGTTTCTACAATAAGACCATGTCTAAAGACTCGAGAGAACATCGTCCTAAACACTAGAGCACTCTAAAGACCGACTAAACAACAGTAAACTACTCATTCTCCTACAGCATTGTCACATTGGCTTCCGATTATCCCCGTTAGTTCAGACACACTTGGTGCTAACGTTGCGAAATAGAGTAGCCCAAGTGTGTTGTGACACGCTTGGGCTAATTTGGACGCGAAAACTGAATTCGGAGTCCATTGTTTACTCCTAGACAAAAGGGAATAGCATTTTCTGGAAATATTTTTTTACAGTTTTCACATCAAGGTCAACACTTGAACCTTATCTAGCCCTCGGCCTATGCACCGAAATGCAATGCATCGCGTTTTTCCAGCATCCCCCGAAAAACTCAGATGTTACGCTGGACACATCATGCGCATATTTGCTGGGAGCACGTTTGTCCAGCGATACAGTGTACCGTGGACAAGCCGGGCTGGACCAGCCTAGCCAAACACATAGTGCACACTAAGCCAGGCTTGACCAGGCTAGCCACACACACACGGACAACTGATCCGGGCTGGACTAGCCTAGCCACACACATGGTGTACACTGAGGCGGGCTGGACTAGCCTAGCCACCCACATGGTGTACACTGAGCCGAGCTGGACTAGCCTAGCCACCCACATGGTGCACACTGAGGCGGGCTGGATTAGCCTAGCCACACACATGGTGTACACTGAGCCGGGCTGGACCAGCCTAGCCACCCACATGGTGTACACTAAGCCAGGCTGGACTAGCCTAGCCACACACATGGTGTACACTGAGCCGGGCTGGACTAGCCTATCCACACACATGGTGTACACTGAGCCGGGCTTGACCAGGCTAGCCACACACACGGTGTACACTGAGCCGAGCTGGACTAGCCTAGCCACACACATGGTGTACACTGAACCAGGCTTGACCAGGCTAGCCACACACATGGTGTACACTGAGCCGGGCTGGACCAGCCTAGCCACCCACATGGTGTACACTGAGCCGAGCTGGACTAGCCTAGCCAAACACATGGTACATACAGCTATACCGCTGTTCAACCGGTGCCGGTAGAAAAGCTGCCGAGACATCTTAGTACACAGTGTTATTTATGCCTTATGCATAGATGGCGCTTAGTACACCTCCTATTTGCGAGTAACGTCCCACCGAAACCTAGGCGACCAGATCGCCGCCGTCCGCTCAGAGCATAGGTGCAGTGGCCCAGAGACACAGCAATCTCTAAAAAGAGCAGGGGGGGGACCAACCCCAAAAGTTAGTTATTTTGGCTTTAGGGCTAAACCCCAAAAGTTGATTCTTACCATGCATCGCCATAGCATTAATGTTAAACTTTCGTGAAGTGTGTGGTGGGGTGTGGGGGGAGGGGATGTCCAACCCTGCCCCTGCACCCATGGAATGGCGAGCGCCTACCACTATTTCTGCGAGCGCCTAACCATGCGTGAGACGTATGTAACGCGCGTCGCAGCTTATCATGTAATTATCAACAGCTGACAGCGCCGGAGGTCAGTTTACACGGGTCTGGCGGGAACGCACGCCTCACGTTCCTGCCGCCACCATCCCGGGAACCCTACCGACACACGTGTCTCCCCCACCGGGCACGTTTTTCAGCCGTACCCGTAGCGACCGTGCAGCTGAACAGAAGCAACGGTCGAGACCATAGCAAGCCAAAAGAAGTGGTCCCACAACTTGGCAAAGAACGTAAGGGGAAGTGAGGATACACTGATGGTTGTTTTACACAAGGAACAACTATAAGTAAAATTGCCGACTTTTGTGCGAAACCGACGTTTCAAGTGACCTGGAGAGGCAAGAAAAGAAGTAAGGCAGGCTTGGAACAGCCGGCGTCATTCGCAAGATGTCGTGTGGAGAACGATGATTTTTGTTGTATGTCAGCCCCCAGGATCCAGCACTTTCCTTTCGGATATGCTGAGAAATCACAACAAACAAACCCCCTTCAATAAGAAAAATGACAAAGTGCCGCACACGGGCGAGAGATAGAATCTTCTCCGAGCAGGAGTAGAAAACTTGTGGGTAGTAAGCTTTCATATTCGAAAATAAATGGTGACAATTGCCCTGTATGTCAGTGCATTCCTTATGCATACGCGTATTTCATGCCAGTTACTCATGTGGATTCTCGTCATTGTTAAAATATCAGTCAGTGCCTGACAGAGCCTCTTCCATAACTGCTGTGTTCAAGAAACGTCGGACTGGCAGTCCATCTGCTGTGCTCACATAGAATGACTCATTCAATGAGGCGCTTAATATTGTCCGCCTCGCATGTCTTTAGCACTTATCGCCCATTTTTGTGGGAATGTTACACCTATGAATGCCCGTCGGAAAACCACGAAGTAGGCTACATACGTCAACTCAAAAGGGGAAGGAATGTTCCTGGGAGGAATCCTCCCCGGAATCACCCTCGCACCTCTACATCTACAAGGGAGAATTCACCGATCGCGAGCAATCTTCATTTCCTGCATAATTTATCGGCATTGTCCCACAGTGAAACTTCCCTTTAATATGCTGTGCCACAAGCTCCCCGTAGAGGGGTGGATTTCCCTTCTCTGTGCATCGACACTTGTGTAGGGCACTTACCCAGGTAAGGTCAGTTGCGCTGGGTAGGTCGCCTACCCAGGTACGGTCAGATGCGCCGGGTAGGTCGTTTACCCAGGTACGGTCGGTTGAGCCGGGATAGACCACTTACCAGTTAGGGTCAATAATACCGAGATAGACCACATGGCCAGACAGGCCCAGCGGCACAGAGACCGACACCACCCACCGAGACAGCCGCCCTCGTTGCCGAAGCCGAAGTGGTCGGGCTGGCAGCTGCTGCAGTTGACCCCGTGCACGCCGGCGCGGCAGTGACACTGACCCGAGTCGGGGTCGCACAGCGGGCCAAGACTGCCGGCCAGCTCGCAGAAGCACTCCAGACAATCGGCCTCGATGTTGCCGCCGGCGTTCTGCAACCGAAGTGGGCAGAACGCCCGTCAGAACGGACAGGTGCTCGGGGCGGCAGGGGGGTGGGGGCGGAGTTTGGTACTCGTGCACAATCAGACCGCAACTGTTTCAGCCATTCGCATCACCTGACATAAATCTGGTTTGAATGTTCAGCTTTTACAAACGGCTCCGTGGAGGTGGGATTTGTACCTTGCGATTCTGGACGTGGAGAGAACAATTTTTATGTATTCGAACAGAAAGAACATTTCTATTCAAACCTGTGACATCAGGATGCCGTCTTGCACTTTCCAGTGAACTTGGAGTGCTTCACCACAGAGCAGCTTAATGTCGGACCGCACTATTCAATTGCCTCCACTATTCAATGACCTCCACCGCACTATTCAATTGCAAAATGATAAAAACCAGAGGATAGTTTTCTTGAGAGGATTAGGTTCTGGACGCAAAAAATCCAGGAACAACCTATTTTTCCAAACATCGTCCCCTCAGTTGGCCGCACCACGCACCACGCACGGTGTTGGCCGTACCACAGCACGGTGTTATCCATTTGATATTCCGATTGAAAACACTCACACTTGATGAGCAATACAATGGCATAACCGGCACAAGTAACGTTCCGTCGGCCTGCTGAAGCCCTTTCGCTAGCCAAAGTCAGCCGCGTACGACTTTTCGGGGTCTCTAATTGGGCTGCTGTCCGGTTTTCTGTGTCCCCGGTTTGTCAACTGCCCGGTTTGTTCGGTAATGAATAGTTCTACGGTCTGGTTTTATGGGTCCCTGGCCCGCTTTGTGCGGGTTTGTTCGACGGGTGACTGGCGTGCTGCCTGGTCTACCACGCCACTGACCTGACACCGGTCACATTCTCCGCCGACGCCACTGACCTGACACCGGTCACATTCTCCGCCGACGCCACTGACCTGACACCGGTCACATTCTCCGCCGACGCCACTGACCTGACACCGGTCACATTCTCCGCCGACGCCACTGACCTGACACCGGTCACAGTTGTCGCCGACGAAGCGCTCCTTGCACGGACACTGGCCCGTCTCGTGGTCGCAGACGGGACTGACGGAGCCGAACATGCCGCACTGGCACGCTGCGACAACACACGTCACAGTCACCGTCACAGTCACCGTCACAGTCATCAGACGGCGTCACAGTCACCAGACGGCGTCACAGTCACCAAACGGGGTCACAGTCACCGTCACAGTCACCATACGGGGTCACAGTCACCGTCACAGTCACCAGACGGGGTCACAGTCACCAAACGGGTCACAGTCACCAAACGGGGTCAGAGTCACCAAACGGGGTCAGAGTCACCAAACGGGGTCACAGTCACCAAACGGGTCACAGTCACCAAACGGGGTCACAGTCACAGTCACCAGAAGACGTCACAGCCATCAAACGGGGTCACAGCCATCAAACGGGGTCAGAGTCACCAAACGGGTCACAGTCACCAAACGGGGTCAGAGTCACCAAACGGGGTCACAGTCACAGTCACCAAAAGACGTCACAGTCATCAAACGGGGTTAGAGTCACCAAACGGGGTCAGAGTCACCAAACGGGTCACAGTTACCAAACAGGGTCACAGTCATTGTCACAGCTACCAAACAACGTCACTGTCACCGTCACAGCCACTAGACGGCGCCACCGTCACCAAACAATGTCATCGTCACCAAACAGTCTCACAGTCACCGTCACCACATGGAGACACACCGACTAATGACGTCACCGTCACCGTCACTAAATGGTCACACGCCGACTAATGACGTCACCGTCACCGTCACTAAATGGTGACACGCCGACCAGAGCCTGGTGAATACACATTGGACTTGGTGGAAAATTTAAACGTGGTTCGTAGAAGCACAGACCACGTCGTTTTTTTAAAAATGCATATCACGGTGTTAGTCATAGGCAGCTTGCCATATGCTCGGAACGTGGTTTCTGTGATATATCCATACAATTTATATAGACTGTCTTCATCCACCGGACACCTTCACAACACGTGGAGAATCGATGATATGAAAGCTCGCACCTGTCTAAGGACACTCACCACGCACTCATTTATGGCGTCCATTCAAACACCTTTTTAACCATTCCAGTAGCATATGACAACAATGTGTCCTTGACAGTGCGCTTTAGCACTCAGGTTCAGCTCTCATCAACTACACCCACAACGGGACGCTGAGGACCATCACCAGCCAAAGGGCTCAAAACCCACTCGAAGAGCTCATCCAACTCCACACCGACCATCCCTGACTCGCAGCAGTAGTAGTCTGAGCCCCTCACTCACTCACTCAGTCACTCGCCCAGACATTTCGCCACGCCAGAGATTCCGACTTTCGACACTCCTCCCAGACACTCAGTCGGACTGGGGTGCAGACGGGCTGCGGTGCGCGGTACCGGCGCTCAACCTGCCCCCGTCACCGACGGTGGCACTCAACGACCTCCCAGACCATCGCTGTCCGGGTCACCGACGGTGGCACTCGCGCCGACACTCACGGCGGCACTCGCGAGCGGCGGCGTGCCCGAAGAAGCCGTCCTGGCAGACGTCGCAGTGCCAGCCGGCGGTGTGGCCTCGACAGGCGAGACACTCGCCGGTGACCGGGTCACAGGCGGCCGGGTCGCTGGGGTCAACGTTGCCGTTACACTGGCACGGCCGGCAGGTGCCGCCGGCCGTCAGCGGCGACCCGTAGTGGCCCGGGCCGCACCTGGGTCAAACGGAGGTCAATGGGGTCACACAGGTCATGGAGTCACATGGGAGGTCATGGGGTGACACAGGTCATGGAGTCACATGGGAGGTCATGGGGTCACACAGGAGATCATGGAGAGACACTGGAGGTCATGTGGGTGACACGGGAGGTCATATGGGTCACATAGGAGATCATGTGAGTGACACGGGAGGTCATAGGGGTCACATAGGAGGCCATGAGGTCGCATAGGGTGTCAGTGACAAAAAAAATGGCCACACAGAATGTCATAGAGGCCACATAGGAGGCCATGTCATAGGGCCACACAGGTCACAGAAGCCACATAAGAGCCACGGATGTCAAATATGTCACGGTCGAACCTATGGTGAATCGTGTCACACTTCGTTCACGTGGAGGTCGTGTAGTCATACATAGGTCACACAAGGTTCGAAGAGGTCAGGTCCGAGCTGATAATGGCCCAACTACACACGGGTTACACACGCAGCACGGGACTCACCTGGATCACGCCGGGGCCCGAAATCGTGTGGGTTGCGGACGTGCTAATAGCCACGGTCGTGGCACCAATAACCCGCACATAATCAAATCTTAGTATCAGGCGTCATAGCGGTGGAGAAAACGTAAAATAGCAGACCACCCACCCAAAAATAACAACGTAAGGCACAATGTAACAACGCATTGTATTTGGAACTTATTTGAAGAAATTTAACACAAACATTTACTTGATAGTTTTTTCCCGGAATTATATGATCTCCAGAATGTTCTTCAAGTGCCGCGAATTCTCCAAACGTGGTGTATCTCCACACGTGGCGCATCTCCCCACGTGGTGTATCTCTACACGTGGTGCATCTCCACACGTGGTGCATCTCCACACGTGGTGCATCTCCACACGTGGTGCATCTCCACACGTGGTGCATCTCCACACGTGGTGCATCTTCACACGTGGTGCATCTCCACACGTGGTGCATCTCTACACGTGGTGCATCTCCACACGTGGTGCATCTCCACACGTGGTGCATCTCCACACGTGGTGCATCTCCACACGTGGTGCATCTCCACACGTGGTGCATCTCCACACGTGGTGCATCTCCACACGTGGTGCATCTCCGGCCGGCGTTGGCCGTAGTACCTGGCAGTCCATCACCGTTCAGTGCTGTCCCTCGTGTCCCATCTCAACGGCTGGTGTTGGCCGTTGTGCCTAACAGCTCCCTCTCCGTTCGCTGTGCTGTCCCTCGTGTCCGCTGATGCTGGCCGTAGTGCCGGACAGCCCCTCACCGTTCGCAGTGCTGTCCCTCGTGTCCGGGCGGACACGATGTGCAGACGTAGTCCTCGCCGCCGGGGTCGGACACACAGGCAGGCGTGAAGTCCACCGTCAGCTGCTCGGCCGGGCAGGCGCACGGCCGGCAGGCGTCAGGCGTGCCGCGCCGCGGGTTGCCGTAGTAGCCAGGCGCACACCGGTCGCAGGTGGGGCCGACGGTGTTGTGGAGACACGTCTGAGGCACGGAGACGCCGTCAGTCTGTGGGGAGGGGGTCAGGCAGCGGCGGTGTTGTGGAGACACGTTTGAGACAGTCGGGGCGGGGGGGGTCAGACAGCGGCGGTGGTGAGAGTAGACTTGTTTATTGGTTGGTTCACGACACACTTTATGTACATTCACGGCTAATGGCGCCGCCCACACTGTTTCGCCGGTGGGCCGCGAGATTGGGAAATGTCCTGAGTGGCGCTAGAGTCAAACCCGGGACATTTGGTACCCATAGCCCGACACCTTAACCACTCGGCCATCCCCGCCCCGTGAGAGTAGACTTAGAGCTCAACATTCACGCTGCTACTGATGACGCGATGGACTGCGCATCATTGGCTTCGCTCCGTCATGCCGTTGGGTGCGTCAGTGAATGTGTTGGTTATCACATCAGCGACTGACGGAGCATGACGTCCCGTTGTCTCACGTGGCGTGATGAGCTGGTCATTGTTTGTTTATTGGGTGGTTCACGACGCACTTTATGCACATGCACGGCTAATGGGCGGCCTCCCCTCAAACAGTGTGGGCGGCCCACACTGTTTCGCCGGTGGGCCGCGAGATTGGGAAATGTCCTGAGTGGCGCTAGAGTCAAACCCGGGACATTTGGTACCCATAGCCCGACACCTTAGCCACTCGGTCATCCCCGCCCCGAGCTGGTCATTATGTTGCTCGTACCGTCCGCTGTGCGCCTGCTAGCGCTCACCCCACACTGTCCGCTGTGCTGGTCACCACTGTCCGATGTGCTGGTCATCACTGTCCGCTGTGCTGGTCACCACTCACCCCACACTGTCCGGTGTGCTGGTCACCACTGTCCGCTGTGCTGGTCACCACTGTCCGGTGTGCTGGTCGCCACTGTCCGCTGTGCTGGTCGCCACTCATCCCACACTGTCCGGTGTGCTGGTCACCACTTACCCCACACTCTCCGCTGTGCTGGTCGCCACTCACCCCACACTGTCCGGTGTGCTGGTCGCAGTCGGCGGCGTGGCCGTTGCAGTCGCACGGCACGCACTCGCCGCGGAAGAGTGTGCCGTTGAGCCTGCGGTAGCCGAAGTCGCACCTCTCGCAGCTGAGACCGGCGTAGCCGGGCGGACACTGACACTGCTCCACGGCCGTGGTTCGCTCAGAGCTGATGGACGTCTCAGAGGCCACCTTCAGCACGAAGTCGTGCAGCCTGTAGAAGCTGCCGCCGTTAGGGGGCGTGATGACGAGGCTCGACGGCAAGACTTGGGGACTAGGCTTAACACACGCACTGGATGGATTCTCACACAACGCTGCTTGTAGGGGAAACGGATTCACCCCTACCCTCTAAAATATCAGAAGCTACTGAATATAGATGTTGTTGTTTGTTTATTGGTTGGTTCACGACACACTTTATGCGCATTCACGGCTAATGGCGCCGCCCACACTGTTTCGCCGGTGGGCCGCGGGATTGGGAAATGTCCTGAGTGGCGCTAGAGTCGAACCCAGGTACCCATAGCCCGACACCTTAACCACTCGGCCATCCCCGCCCCGAATATAGATGCAAAAAACTTGGAAGGTAGATTACAGTTGTAGTGGACTCGCTGCAGTATCAATTCCATGCCCTTCGGTGAATGCCTTCCGGGTCAAATGAGGCCGAGATTCTGAAACACCGCGCCGCCGCGCCGCCGAGCCGACGGAACCTTTGTGACCTTTGTGACCTTCGTGACATTGAACGCTCGGCGGTCGGGCGGTCTGCCGGCGGTCGACCGTCGGCTCTCCCCCTGCAGCTCCTGTGTTGACCAAATCAATTACTTTTGCGTAAGATGCGCTTAACAATTTTTTAATTGGGTCACAGCATTTCATTACAATATCCTTCCCAGCTTATGAAATGCTGTCGAAAAAAGAAAAGGGGTGGGAGGATTCCACACCCCTCTCTGGTGCGCGTGCTAACTGGAAGATCTAGGTGTCGATGAGAAAATATATACACTCACTGAATGCGTGGCATATCGTGATATTTAGCCACTTGTGCCTACGAACTTGAATTTGGATTGTCTGCCCCGTACTCAGCGAGGGACCATAGTAATCAAGACTTGCGTTTGTCCGGATCCTGTGATATTGACCCGCTTTCGATATCGTCACCATGATACTGATTTGCCTCCAAGCTGTCCGCTATGGTACAGACCGGCCCTCGATCTGTCGCTATGGCACTGCTCCACCCTTGATCTGTCCGCTATGGTACAGACCGGCCCTCGATCTGTCCGCTATGGCACTGATCCACCCTCGATCTGTCCGCTATGGTACTGACCGTCCTCGATCTGTCCGCTATGGTACAGACCGGCCCTCGATCTGTCCGCTATGGTACTGACCGTCCTCGATCTGTCCGCTATGGTACAGACCGTCCCTCTATCTGTCCGCTACGGCACTGCTCCACCCTCGATCTGTCGCTATGGCACTGATCCACCCTCTCTCTCTGTCCGCTATGGTACTGACCGTCCTCGATCTGTCCGCTATGGTACTGACCGTCCTCGGTCTGTCCGCTATGGCACTGCTCCACCCTCGATCTGTCCGCTATGGTACTGACCGTCCTCGATCTGTCCGCTATGGTACAGACCGTCCTCGATCTGTCCGCTATGGTACTGACCGTCCTCGATCTGTCCGCTATGGTACTGACCGTCCTCGATCTGTCCGCTATGGTACTGACCGTCCTCGATCTGTCCGCTATGGTACAGACCGGCCCTCGATCTGTCCGCTATGGTACAGACCGGCCCTCGATCTGTCCGCTATGGCACTGCTCCACCCTCGATCTGTCCGCTATGGTACAGACCGGCCCTCGATCTGTCCGCTATGGCACTGCTCCACCCTCGATCTGTCCGCTATGGTACTGACCCGCCTTCGATCTGGTCGCTGTGGTACTTGGCCCGCACCAGCAGTCGGTCCAGACTGCCCAGCACGCGCATCAGCTGACGCCGGGTGACGGGGCCGCGCACCCACTTGTCCCTCTTCTTCCTGACGATCTCGTTCACCTGACGACGTCGTCACGGTCAGGTGTCGTTACAGTCGACCTTGCCGTGGCGGTGGCCGTGCTGAGTACCGGGCATAGCTCACTATTCTGTAGGCACGCTGCCTGCTATGTGCCGTACTGGATCACGAGCCGTCCCCTCGAGAGGAGCGCCTTGATGCGGGCCTCGTGGCGAGTAGCATTCATTCGAATCCCAAGCCACTTCTACCACGGATTATGTGATTTGAAAATGTATTCTTTCTTTGATAAACGCTATCAATTAGCGCCAAAACCTTTGCGCTTGGAACTAGAACATTGGTCAGAGATGAAATTAAAATGGTAAGATCAGGTGAGTAGCATTGAATGCCGAGGCAAGATTCGCTTTAAATTATCCGCGATAAATTTCGGTCGGGGACCGAATAATATAGATCCACAGCTCTTCTCTCAACTTGCTCATTGTTCGGTGGAATCAAAGCCCGCATAAGGATACTTAGACACGTGAGCGCGGACCATGCTAGGCGTCTGCATATAAAACCACACGGCGATAATAGCTGTGCAGCTTAGCTGGGAATGGAAGGGGAGGGGAAGTATTCGTCGACGTTCACCGACAGGCACCTAGGAATGAGTACAATAATTGCACATTGCTGGAGCGCTGCAGGTACCTTGCGGGCCATCCGGTACCATTTGTTCTCGTCCAGGAGGGCTGAGATGCTGGCGCTGCCCCCATGGTACAGGTTGTCCCCGTAGCCGATCCTTAGTCCGGCTCCCTGCCACAGCGGGAACAGTGTCAGGGCCAGCCGATCGCAGTGCGGTTCGAGTCGAAGACACCGAAAAGAGTGTTTGGATGACGTTAGAGCCGGACGAACACGAAGATAAGTACGTCTTAGCTGCCAGCTGCAACGACGGGGTGGCGGGAACAAACTCTTCACACCGCGAGTGTGTTGGAAGCTAGACCATCACAGTACCGGCATGACGGAGCTGACCACTTGCAACGAGGAAGCTACAAAACAGCTAAGAATGCTTGAAACGTTTTCGCAACTGAAACTATCTACTGGCAAGCCAAGAGTTCCACCGCAAACAAATGCAAGCAAAGCAAGGCCCGTCTGTTGGTCTTCGAACCAGCAGACCAACAAGTGGACACACAGTCACGCACACACAGAGAAGCAGATGGACAGACCGGCCAAGAGACCTACTGACAGGCCAGTGTCAGTAGGCCGGGAGCACCCACGACCAGCCTGCAAACCTGGGCACCAGACGGCGCTGCTTACCTCGAGGATGACGTCGGATCCCTGACTCAGTCCAGCCGTGTCCTCTCCCGCACCACCCACAACCACCCTACAGATCAGACCACCGGACGACGTTGCTTACCTCGAGGATGACGTCGGGTCCGCGGAATGGGCGGCCTGCCGCGTCCCTTTCCCGTACCACCCACAACCACCCTACAGATCAGACCACCGGACGACGTTGCTTACCTCGAGGATGACGTCGGGTCCGCGGAATGGGCGGCCTGCCGCGTCCCCTTCCCGTACCACCCACAACCACCCTACAGATCCGACCACCAGACGGGGGTGCCCACCTCGAGGATGACGTCGGGTCCGCGGACGGGCCGGCCGGCCGTGTCCCCTCCCGCACCACCCACGACCAGCCTGCAAACCTGGGCACCAGGCGGCGCTGCCTACCTCGAGGATGACGTCGGGCCCGCGGACGGGCCGGCCAGCCGTGTCCCCGCGTCGCACCACCCACGACGTCCGGAAGCGCATCGTCTGGCCGTAGCTGTAGATGCGCAGGCCGAGCAGGTCGGCCGGCGCGCGCCAGTAGTAGGCGCTGAGGTCGCCCATCTCGTCGTTGGCCACCAGCTGAGTGGAGCCGTCCATGTAGGGCTCCACCTCCACCGAGCCGTCCAGCGACGTCGCCGTCCACGGCACAATGGCCGTAGTCTGGGGGTGGAGGGGCGTCACCATCCTCGCCACGACGGCCGTGGCCTGGGGGTGGAGTCACGTCCACGGCACAATGGCCGTAGTCTGGGGGTGGAGCCACGTCACCATCCTCGCCACGACGGCCGTGGCCTGGGGGTGGAGTCACGTCCATGGCACCACGGCCGTACTCTGGCGGTGGAGGGGCGTCACCATCCTCGCCACGACGGCCATGGTCTGGGGGTAGAGTCTGTTTGTTCATTGGGTGGTTCACGACGAACTTTATGCACATTCACGGCTAATGGCGCCGCCCACACTGTTTCCCCGGTGGGCTGCGGGATTGGGAAATGTCCTGGGCGGCGCTAGTGTCGAAACCGGGACCTTTGGTACCCATTGCCCGACACCTTGACCACTCGGCTATCCCAGCCCCTGGGGATCGAGCCACGCCAGTGTTTGAGGCAAAGTAGCGATCTGCGAACCGAGGACCTCAGCGTATGGGGTAAACTGATGGTGATTCGAGAGCAGAGCCTCGTCAGCGTCTCAGTAAAAGTAGTGGCCATCTGCGGACCGAGGACGTCATTATGCGAGATGAACACGTCGTGATCCGAGGACCGAGTGACGTCATCATGCGAGATAAACTCGTCGTGATCCGAGGACCAAGTGACGTCATTATGCGAGATGAACACGTCGTGATCCGAGGACCGAGTGACGTCATCATGCGAGATAAACTCGTCGTGATCCGAGGACCAAGTGACGTCAGTGTCTGTGGTACGGTCGCGCTAATTTGAGAACGAAAGGATACCAGAACCTTATATGGATGTGATCCGAGGAAAAAAGAACACCATCGAAATGATGCCATTGACGAGGTACGGCCATGTTGATTGAGGACGAAATCATACCGATATTGTAGTGCCGAATTACATTAGAAGTAATCTGGGGACGGCAGACTTCACGGCAGGCCATGCTACGTAAGGTCATAGTGATTTGGACAGGCTGGGATTTCGTCATCTTCTGGGACTAGGGTGCGATCACAGAACTACAGGTGACGGCATTGCCCAAAACATGACTATAGTCATCCGGGTAGGCAGAAATTCGGAGGAGGAGACAGCCGCCTCAACTTGTCTCGATAGCAACTTGGCTGCAGCTCACAGAGTCACTTGTGAGTGGCAGGCAGTTGGCTTAGGCGGCTCCACTCCGAACACAATACGGATTGCTCACAATGGCAATAATCCGGTCTGGCCTTTGTATATCCGTTAGCTGCCTCAATGCTACCTCATCAGGTGGGCGGTAGGCGTCCATCGACCATCACATGAGGGGAGTGGTCTAGGGGTAAGTTGCCCGTCTCACAACCGAAAGGTTGTGTGTTCGAGTCTAACATGTCGCTACTATTCGCCCGCGGCCAATCGGCGTGAGAGACTGGCGACGCTACATGACTGAACGGTCGATGTGTCGCAAAACCAGTAACCAACCAACGACCATCACATGACGTTCATTATACAACTATATGACGTATATCACATGACATTCAGCGTATGACGCACATTCTCGATGCCGAGGAAGGAGCTGGTGCAGATGCTGGTGAGGCCGAAGCAAAAGCACTCTGTGCAGCCGTCCACGTTGTCGGCCTGCAGGTTGTAGTAGCCGGGCTTGCAGCTGTCGCAACGTTCGCCTCGCACGTACGGCTGAAACGGCGCCACATACCTGTCACGTCTATCACACCTGTCGCACATGTCACGCCTGCCACACTATCATACATGTCACATATGGCACACCTATCACACCTACAACACCTGTCACACCTGTCACGCCTATCACACCTGTCACGCATGTCACACCTGTCACACCTGTCACACCTGTCACGCCCAGCACACCTGCCACACCTGGCACACCTGCCACGCATGTCGCACCTGTCACGACTGTCACACCAGTCACACCAGTCACACCTGTCGTACGCATCCCAAGCAGGGAGTGTATGGCGGTCTCGGCGTGCCGCACTTTTCAGCAAGTAATGCATTTTTAGTGAAATGCTATATTATAGCTTAGCGGCAAATTTTCATGTTTTGTTCAGTTTTAGAGAACACAAAGGAGGCTATGACAAACAGTTCGCATCCTCCCAGGCCATTCAAATTCCAGTGAGATTTGAAGATGAAGCCTGAGCTCGTGAAATTTATTCCAGCTCAATTTCGCAAAACTCTAGCTTAGTAGCTTTTTGAAACAAACACCGAAGTTACCGCTTTGTGGGAAACAGAACTGAGCTTTCTTCGATCTCCGAACGTCGACTTGAACTCTTCCAAATTACAACACATTTCACCAATCCACCAAGCAGGTAGAAGATTGGAAGGGTGGGGCCTGTCAAGCTGTTCAATATCCCTACCATTCAAAACCGCTCCACTCCACCATTGTTCTACACCGAAGGCGCAACAGAACCGCGGGAGGGGAGGGGGAGGGGGAGTACGTCACGCCCACCAAGTCGGCATTGTTCGCCGCCGTTGCTATCGTTTGCTGACGTCCTCTTCTCTCACACTGTCGGCCGATGCTGCGTTGACAATCAGCTGATTGCCCGGCACGGGCCAGAGACAGGGGTCAGGATGAGGTCACGGAACATGAGACACGTGGCGGCCACTGGGAGTACCGGCTGAATCACCGGAGGATGGTGGAGGCATTCGGTGCCCTGAGCTGCTGCTTCGCAATTGTGCTGAGCATATCGTAGATCGTTCACAATTTCTGTTTCCCTATGATGTTTAAGACACAATGAAGCGGCCAAGTCATTCGCGTTATTACGTCGCTACAGTGGCGAACCTGGAATTTGCTCTGAGAGGAAATCCAAACTGATTTGGAGGGGCCCCACCTACCCGCATTAAAAAAAGTAACCGTATTTCGACCACTATTTTTTCAAAAGGGAACACATTTGAAGACAAAAAATTGTACATGACAAACTTAATTGTCCTGTGGATGAGGCCCAAGTGTCTACACTCACCTTACAGGTATCTACCCTCGTGTGTCTGCCACACAGTGTCTACCGTCATCTTACAGAGACACTGGTGTCCCTCATATACAGATACCCTCACCTTACAGACAATGGTGTCCATCATATGCAGGGACCCTCACCTTACAGAGACATTGGCGCCACTCACATGCAGAGACCCTCACCTTACAGAGACACTGGTACCCACATATGCAGACCCCTCACCTTACAAAGACACTGCTCTACAGACACACTGGCGCCCTCATATGCAGAGACCATCACCTTACAGAGACAATGCTGTACCTTACAGAAACACTGGTGTCCCTCATATGCAGAGACCCTCACCTTACACAGACACCGGTGCCCCTCATATGTAGAGACCCTCACATTACAGAGACATTGTGCCCCTCATATGCAAAGGCCCCACCTTACAGAGACACTGGTGCCCTTATATGCAGAGACCCTCACCTTACAAATACAGTGGTGTCCCTCATATGCAGAGACCATCGCCTTGCAGAGACACTGGTGCCCTTATATGCAGAGACCCTCACCTTACAGAGACACTGGTGCCCTTATATGCAGAGACCCTCACCTTACAGAGACACTGGTGCCCTTATATGCAGAGACCCTCACCTTACAAAGACACTGGTGCCCCTCACACTCGGCACCCAGCGTGCCCGCCTCGTCGCAGGGACAGCGGACGCAGTCGGGGTAGCTGCGGTAGCCGCGGGCACACCGGTCACAGCGGGCCCCGGCAAACGCCTCCTTGCAGATGCACGACCCGGGAACCTGTCATACGAGCACGTGTCAGACAGGCCGGGGAACATCGGATGGTGAGGCTCCAGCGGTCAGCAGGTCAGCAGGACAGAAGGTCAGCAGGTTAGCAGGTCATCAGGGCATCAGGGCATCAGGGCATCAGATCAGCAGGTCATCAGATCAGCAGATCATCAGGTCAGCAGATCATCAGATCATCAGATCAGCAGATAATCAGGTCATCAGGTCATCAGGTCATCAGGTCATCAGGTCATCAGGTCATCAGGTCATCATAGCATCATAGCATCATAGCATCATAGCATCATATCATCAGGTCAGCAGATCAGCAGATCATCAGGTCAGCAGGTCAGCAGGTCAGCAGATCAGCAGGACAGCAGGTCAGCAGGTCAGCAGGTCAGCAGGTCAGCAGGTCAGCAGGTCAGCAGGTCATTGACGGTCGGGTGGAGTGTGGTGCCACCGGGCAAATCTGGAGAGTCACAGATGCTCAGTCATCCCGGCTAAAATCGGGTCTGTAAAAATGGATGAATCGCCCGTGAAAAAATGGACGTGTGGAATAAGTGAGATCGAAAGAGGCACCTAGATTAGAAGCCTCGAGCCTTTCGCGCCAAGCTCCTCCCATGTGGATTATCGTTGTGCAGAGCGAGCCAGCGTTCTGCACACCACCGGCTGTGGCCGGCGGGCGCGTGGCCATCCCACCTGTCCGTCGGTGAGGTGGCTGTCGTCGCCGACACAGTCGCCGGTGGAGCCGGGCCCGCTGCACTGGCACCGGCGGCACGGCTGGCCGGCGTCCCGACGCACGCCCACCGGCCGGTAGTGGCCCGGCAGACACGACTGGCAGTTGATCCCGGCCGTGAAGTCCTGCCGACGGTCACGAGACGACTCAAACAGTGGCGGTGGTGGTGGTGGTGGTAGTGGTGATGGTGGTGGTGGCGGTGGTGGTGGTGGTGTGGGTGGTGGCGGTGGTGGTGATTGTAGCGGTGGGGGTGATGGTGGTAGTAGTGGTAGTAGTAGTGATGATGGTGGTGATCGTGTTGGTGTTGGTGTTGGTGTTGGTGTTGGTGTTGGTGTTGGCGGTGGCGGTGGCGGCGGTGCTGGTGCTGGCGGTGGTGGCGATAGTGGTTATTGTAGAAGCGACAGGTGAGACTCAAACCCACAACCTCTTGGTTGGAAGCCGGGCGCCATTCCCACAAACTATTCGCCAACTCAAACTGTGGTAACCACAGGTGCTCCAACGATATCGCGGTGAACGAATGTGAAGGTTGCTCTCGTTGCCCGTCTCGCCGGAATTTGCAGCTCATTGTCGTTCCAGAGAACTTCGTCGTCGGAAGTCAGGGCTGACGAGCACCGAGTGCCATCGTCGCGCAGCAGCTAGACACTGACAATGACGACATCAGCAGCAAGCGCAGCACTCGACTGCCTGCAGCACGAGACTGTGCTTTCAAATAGACAGAGACGCGACATTTAAGAAGCAACAACGCATCTACAAAGGCAAATTAATGTTATCTGCTTTTGCTATCTAACCAGCAGCAGTTGACGCGCCCTTAAACCAGAAGTTCTCCGATTGTATTGTCACTTACCCGACAGCCCAAGCAGACTCCACCACCCTCATAATGTCCAGCCACGTTCATGCTCTTCTTCTCGCGGGCAACGTCATCGTCGAAATAGCACTCGTCGGAATGGCCGAAACATTGGCATTTCTCACAGGCGCCAGGGAAAGCACCGCCCGGTGACCACGGCCGCTGGTTGTATAGAGGGCAGCACTTGTCGCAGGTGGCGCCACATGTATTGTGCGCGCAGGCACACTGCTGCTCCTGCAACCCAAAACGTAGCAGGTAAGCAACCGATCCTTTGAAAAATGGTCGAGCTTACGAGAAACAATACGCAATCAAAACAATACGCAATCATCCACTGGAATGTAATTCATCAAGCTCTCACTCTGCCACTCTTCCCCACAAGCTATTCCCGCGTGGTGCAATTTTGATCTGCTTTCCCTGCCTGATCCGGCATCCTGAAATAATGATCGTTCCATGTATTTATTTTGTGTCCCCAACTCACTCAACTTCCCACTTCATCGAACCCTTCACAACTTATCCTGCACTTCCTAGTACACCCCTTGCTCCCGGCTCACCCCCCCCCCACCCCGCAGCCCATCCCTGTCGCCTCAACTCTCTGCCGCTTCTCCAACCCTCCCTCTCCTCCCCAGTCTTCCACAGCCCATCCCTGTCGCCTCAACTCACCGCCGCTTCTCCAACCCTCCCTCTCCTCCCCAGTCGTCCCTCGCCCGCCGCGCCCCAGCTCACCCCCTGCTCAAGGTCGGGACACTCGTCGGCGTGCCCGTGGCACACGCAGCGGCCGCCGATGGTGAGCTCGCGCAGCGAGTAGAAGTAGGAGCGCAGCACCTCCGGGTCGGCCCGGCCGCCGGCGAAGGCCAGCCGGTGCGAGTTGAGCGCCAGCACGCCCTGCAGCCGCAGCCGGACGTAGCGGGCGCGCACGAACTCCAGCAGCTCGGCCGACGGACTCTCAGAGGTGGGCCGGCCCGTGATGAGCGGCACGTAGATCTGCACCGGAGCGGGGCACTGTCAGGTCGGCACTCACGGAGACTGTCAGGTCGGCACTCACGGGCGCTGTCAGGTCGGCACTCACGGGCACTGTCAGGTCGGCACTTACGGGCACTGTCAGGTCGGCACTCACGGGCACTGTCAGGTCGGCACTTACGGGCACTGTCAGGTCGGCACTCACTGGAACTGTCAGATCGGCACTCACGGGCACTGTCAGGTCGGCACTCACGGGACTCACAGGAACTGTCATGTCGGCACTCACGGGGACTGTCAGGTCGGCACTCACGGGGACTGTCAGGTCGGCACTCACGGGCACTGTCAGGTCGGCACTTACGGGCACTGTCAGGTCGGCACTCACTGGAACTGTCAGGTCGGCACTCACGGGCGCTGTCAGGTCGGCACTCACGGGCACTGTCAGGTCGGCACTTACGGGCACTGTCAGGTCGGCACTCACTGGAACTGTCAGATCGGCACTCACGGGCGCTGTCAGGTCGGCACTCACGGGCACTGTCAGGTCGGCACTCACGGGCTACAGGAACTGTCATCGGCACTCACGGGGACTGTCAGGTCGGCACTCACGGGGACTGTCAGGTCGGCACTCACGGGGACTGTCAGGTCGGCACTCACGGGCACTGTCAGGTCGGCACTCACGGGAACTGTCAGGTCGGCACTCACGGGAACTGTCAGGTCGGCACTCACGGGGACTGTCAGGTCGGCACTCACGGGGACTGTCAGGTCGGCACTCACGGGAACTGTCAGGTCGGCACTCACGGGACTCACAGGAACTGTCATGTCGGCACTCACGGGGACTGTCAGGTCGGCACTCACGGGGACTGTCAGGTCGGCACTCACGGGGACTGTCAGGTCGGCACTCACGGGGACTGTCAGGTCGGCACACTACGTCAGGTCGGCACTCACGGGCACTGTCAGGTCGGCACTCACGGGAACTGTCAGGTCGGCACTCACGGGAACTGTCAGGTCGGCACTCACGGGAACTGTCATGTCGGCACGGAGAGAGGCGTGTCAGGTCAATGCAGACAGAAGACTCAGGTCAGTATAGCCGGACTACTGTCAGGTCCGTACAGACAGAGGACCGTCAGATCAGGATAGCCCGACTACTGGCAGGTTGGTATAGACAGAAGACTGTCAGGTCAGTACAGACAGAAGACAAAAGTCGGATCAGTATAGCCGGACTACTGTCAAGTCAGTATAGTAAAAATAACTGTTTGGCATAGCAGAGCTACTGTCAAGTCGGTGCAGACGGAACTGTCAGATCGGCATTGCGGGGTTACATTCAGATCAGTACAGACATGACTGTCAGGTCAGCACAACCCGGGCTCAGGTCGATACAGACAGGGGACTGTTAGGTCATCATACAGATCTATGGATCATCTGGAGGTCTATGCTGTCGAACTACTTTCAGGTAAGTACGGAGAGAAGCCTGTCAGGTCGGACGGACTGTGATGACCCGTCAGGGTGGACTGACCTCTGTCCCCGGTTCCAAAACCAAAGAAGCGCGCACAACGTGAACAACGTGCAACTGCACACGTCCTAGCCCTACGGCACCGCCCGGCCACACGAGCCGAACACTCCGCCACGGCCCGCCGCAACCGACCTCGGCCTTCATGAGCGGGTTCAGCTTGGAGAAGTAGCTGGTGCAGATGACGTCGCTGGCCGAGCGGAAGCGGGGCTTGCCGGGCGTCGGCTCCAGGCCGAAGTGGGCGCGGCAGCCGGCGTCGCTGGCGGCGAAGTACTGCCACGGCTGGTAGATGTCGCCGGCCAGCGACCGCTCCAGCACCCAGGCGCCCGGCGCAGGCGACACGGCCGTCCGCAGGATCACGTACGCCACCTCGAACTCCTGCGCCGGGCAGGCGGGTGGTCAGAGCACGCCGTCGAGATGACGGCGAAGGAAGGGGCGGATCAGGCCGTAGCCTGATCCGTGTGGAAGGTGGCGGGCAACGGGACCATGTCTCCGAAGATTAATTGTAGAGAGCGTGAAGCTGTTTGTATGCGGGGCTCACTGTAGAGAGCGTGAAACTTCTTGTAACATTGTTTGCAATTCTTGACACACTTGATATAAAACTCTTTTTAAATCGTACTCATTCTCGCTTTGTTATAAATTCAAGAACCTTTTTTTGGAATTGGTTCCGACTCCACTCAAGCAATTCGCTTATCCCAAGATTCTTTTCCCTGCCCATCTGCAAGGCGATTGGCTGGATCCGCCTTTGAGCACACACAAAGTTCAGCCTGGGCTGACGAAAGGATCATTGAGAGACACAGTAGGTTCACCGCCGTCCTGAATGCCACGCTGCGGGGCTCCCACACCCGTAAACGCGTTCGTGACTACAGCTTGTATTTGAGGATTATTTTTTTTTTGCAATAGGTTAAAATTTTATTTCGATGCAAGTGAGTCTCCAAAAGCATGCTATCGTGTCGAAGCCAATCTGAGGACAACTTTTGTATTCACCTCGCTTGGTCCAGTGGTGAATTTCCAACGCTAGTGTTATTCCATTCCATTATTCCATCCGACACCAAAAGCAGGCGTACATGTATACACCGGCCTGGCAACAGAAGCTTACTTTTAGAGGTAGTGTCCAGTCTTATCAAAACACGCCCAGTCTTTTCAACAACACTATCAGGCGAGCATGGAATGATGGCGCATTAATATCACATTGAACACCTGGGCCAGAACATCGTCCAGCTGTCGATCCATGCGAGATTACCACCGCCTACCTGCTTTAGATCCACTTCCACGGTGATCCACTGGTTTTCGAGGCCTTGTTCCAGTGTCGGCCCCTGCCACCAGGAGTCTGTGCCATCGATGACGTTGCTGATTGGATGTCGCCGACTGACGTCACTGCTGTATGCGTCACAGATCTGGCAATCCTCGCCAGTCATGTAAACGATTGTGGAGAGCTCGCAATATTGCTGTCAAAAGAGAGAGACAGAGAGGGTGACGTCAGAGCTTGGGGTAACGGAGTGGGAAGAATATGCATGGTCACATGTTTGAAGAAGTTACCCGTGTGTGCGATCCGTATAGTACTTACAATCAAACCCAAGGTTATGACGAATATTAGTTATAATCGTACCGTTCAATATCGGATTCTGACGACGCCATTTCTGCGTCAGAAATGGCGTCTTACGGGATTCCCTTTTACAGGAAACAGAATCCCCTATGGGCCGATTCAAATGAGTCAAAAGCTCAAAGGCTCCGCCCTTCAACATGAGGTGAAATGTTTGTACTTTTCACGGAGCCATGCAGCATAGGGAGGAGTGAAACAAAAAGTTTTTTCAAAGTCTAGATTTTCGATTTTTGGATTTTAAAAAATTGATGGGTAAAAATTAAACGTTTGTTAATTGTATGCTACTTTATAAAACGTTTGCGTTGCCTAGCAACCACGCCCGACGCTTGGTAGGTCCGGCAATTGCTGAGTTGCTGACTTTCTCGTTGCACCGGTTGCACATCTGATCACACTGAAAACAAGCTTCAGTAACATGCATTTGCCAGCATAACCTTTCAGTTACTCGTAACGCTGGCGCGGAATTATATATATACATATATATATATATATATATATATATATATATATATATATATATATATATATTGCGCAGGGTTTGATATGGATTTGAGAGCTCAACATCCACGGTCCGATAGCCAAACTTCCATTTCTGAATTTATATGAAAGAATAGGGAAATTTCTACACGAGATTGTTTCACGAATTATAATTCCACCTAATCACATTTCAAGCAACATTTGGTGGTTTCCACTTTTGGCCTATGCCTGCTTAAATGTCTCAAAGACACCGCCCCGAACAAGCCCGTCATCTCATCACCCTCGCAGTCCGGGATAATTATCAACCCTAGGCACTGATATAGGGAAGAGGCGATTTAGCTCCAGGGCATCACTGATGCACAACTCGTTGCCGCCCGAGCTGATCCGGCTTCCCGTGCCGATCTTCGGTCGCCATCTGCGGCGACACCTGTCTAACGTGCTGCCCGTGCCGGACTGATTTGCTGCTCAGCTTGCTGTATATAATTTCTTTGTGACATGCATGACCTACGGCTTAGCTGTTCCATGATTCTAACCTTTTATGTTATGCCGTTTTATCTTATTAACGCGAGGTTGGAATAGCCACAAGTTCATTGTGGATTACCTCAATACAAGCACGTGTCTTTGTTTGTGTCTGTGTGTGCGGGAGGGGGTAATTTTTATCCCTGCTATCTTTTAGAATACTAAAGAAGTTGGTTCGCTGGTGTTTGTTTCCTGCTGTCCATTTATAAGTCCCCAGAGGACGGTACCGGCTGCTGCAGGTGGTCAGACCGCCACCGACACCAGTCCACACCATCCCAGTCGGTGACAACGACCGCGGAACTAATTAGGTCCCGGCTATTCATGAGGAACCTGCAGGTATCTCATGAATGGCCAGCCCATAACTAACATTCGAACGTTGCCCCGAGCCGCTCCTCGCCAACCATGGACTCGCCCGAGTCGAGCGCGCCGCACCAGACTACGACAATGATTTACTCAGGTGTTGAGGATGCGTTTGTTCGGCGAATAATTTCCCTGTGAATGTTCCGCTGGACCCCTCCCGCCACACCACTCGATAGCATCGTGACGTCATACGCGTGCACGGACTGCACGCCACGGCATGCGCGCATCAGCGAAACTAAGTCGTCCGAATTACGACGGTCGCCCGACAGCCAGTTCTGACGAATGGTCGCGGCGGCATTTACATGTCGCGATGACGGATGGCAGAACAGATATGTCGGCGCGGCCAGTATCAGATCTCACAAGGCCGCCGAGACCGCCCAGGTACGTGTCGCTGCGGTCGCCTTGCACCGGTCGAATCAGACGCGTCATATGACGTGTGTGGGAAACAGAAACAGAAACAAATGGGAAACAGATGCGCGCGGCCACGGCATGGCCGCTATCTGACGCTGAGTCGCTCCGGACATTGCGCCAGCGGACTGCTGGTCATGTCAGAGACGTCTGTCCATCGGCACCGGACAGGTGTCACTGGCCACTGACCACTGGAGCAGGACATCGGCACCGGACAGGTGTCACTGACCACTGACCAGTGGAGTAGGACATCGACACTGGACAGGTGCCACTGACCACTGACTGGTGGAGCAGGATATCGACACCGGACAGGTGTCACTGACCACTGACCAGTAGAGTAGGACATCGACACCGGACAGGTGTCACTGGACATCGGCACCGGACAGGTGCCACTGACCACTGACCAGTGGAGTAGGACATCGGCACCGGACAGGTGTCACTGACCACTGACCAGTGGAGTAGGACATCGGCACCGGACAGGTGTCACTGACCACTGACCACTGGAGTAGGACATCGGCACCGGACAGGTGTCACTGACCACTGACCACTGGAGTAGGACATCGGCACCGGACAGGTGCCACTGACCACTGACCACTGGAGTAGGACATCGGCACCGGACAGGTGCCACTGACCACTGACCACTGGAGTAGGACATCGGCACCGGACAGGTGCCACTGACCACTGACCACTGGAGTAGGACATCGGCACCGGACAGGTGCCACTGACCACTGACCACTAGAGTAGGACATCGGCACCGGACAGGTGCCACTGACCACTGACCACTAGAGTAGGACATCGGCACCGGACAGGTGCCACTGACCACTGACCAGTGGAGTAGGACATCGGCACCGGACAGGTGCCACTGACCACTGACCACTGGAGTATGACATCGGCACCGGACAGGTGTCATTGACCAATGACTGGTGGAGCAGGATATCGGCACATGGACGGTGGCTATCGAACAGGGGATCTGAACGGTTACAACGGACAGAGGCTGCAACAAGTGGTTGGTTGGTTGGTTGGTTATTGGTTTTTACGACACATCGACCGTTGAGTCATGTAGCGTCGCCAATCTCTCACGCCGATTGGTCGCGGGCGAAGAGTAGCGACAGGTGAGACTCGAACCCACAACCTTTCGATTGCGAGACAATGAAACAAGTGGCACAGTGTTTCTGAACGGCGATAATGGGCAGAGGACCTGCACGGCGACAATGGGCAGAGGACTCGAACGGCGATAATGGGCAGAGGACCCGAACGGCGTCAATGGGCAGAGGACCCGAACGGCGTCAATGGGCAGAGGACCAGAACGGCGATAATGGGTAGAGAACCTGAATGGCGGCAGAAGTGGACCAGCGGGATGGATAACATTGGCACAAGGTGATAGGGACAGGAACAGGTCAGCAGGGAAACAGGCATTAAGGAATGGACAATTCTGCAGAATTGTCTTAGTTTTATAATTAGTTGAACCTTTGACCTTACGCTCATTGCAACCAAAGCTCAGGATGCACACGGGCTAAAGAAAATAGCCAGTCATAGCAAGAGACGGGACCAGCCGTCGCAGGGGATTGGACAGCCGTAACATAAATCATGACCAAATATAGCAGAGAACACTGGTCCGAGACGACAGTCCTGTGGGTTCTGCGGTTACTACGCCAGCATTGCAGTAACCCGGGTAACATTGCAGCAACTCGAGTACAAGCTATGACGTTTACATAGTTCAGTCCTAGTCCATACGCATCCTGAAGATCCTTTCGCGAACAGAAAACGAGCCATAAAGGCATATCGATGTTTCGTCCCGGTGAACAGCTCGCCCCGGGGCGGAAACGCCATGGCTCTGCCCTTTACCGCCCACACTAGGCACTACTTCGTAACGGAATGATCAGCCCTGTTCCGACAACCAATTCCGTGAAATGCTGACGTTGTTCTTCCCTGCCCGGCGAGCTTGGAGTCGCTGAGTGCGTTCGTATTTGGCCTCCGGCTGAGGAGGGTCGGCTGGGGAGGGTCGGCTGGGGAGGGTCGGCTGAGGAGGGTCGGCTGAGGAGGGTCGGCTTGGGGAGGGTCGGCTGAGGAGGGTCGGCTGGGGAGGGTCGGCTGGGGAGGGTCGGCTGGGGAGAGTCGGCTGAGGAGAGTCGGCTGAGGAGGGTCGGCTGGGGAGGGTCGGTTGAGGAGGGTCGGCTGAGGAGGAGGGTCGGCTGGGGAGGGTCGGTTGAGGAGGGTCGGCTGAGGAGGGTCGGCTGAGGAGGGTCGGCTGAGGAGGGTCGGCTGAGGAGGGTCGGCTGAGGAGGGTCGGCTGGGGAGGGTCGGCTGAGGAGGGTCGGCTGAGGAGGGTCGGCTGGGGAGGGTCGGCTGAGGAGGGTCGGCTGGGGAGGGTCGGCTGGGGAGGGTCGGCTGAGGAGGGTCGGCTGAGGAGGGTCGGCTGAGGAGGGTCGGCTGAGGAGGGTCGGCTGAGGAGGGTCGGCTGAGGAGGGTCGGCTGAGGAGGGTCGGCTGAGGAGGGTCGGCTGAGGAGGGTCGGCTGAGGAGGGTCGGCTGAGGAGGGTCGGCTGGGAAGGGTCGGCTGGGAAGGGTCGGCTGAGGAAGGGTCGGCTGGGGAGGGTCGGCTGGGGAGGGTCGGCTGGGGAGGGTCGGCTGGGGAGGGTCGGCTGGGGAGGGTCGGCTGGGGAGGGTCGGCTGGGGAGGGTCGGCTGGGGAGGGTCGGCTGGGGAGGGTCGGCTGGGGAGAGTCGGCTGGGGGGGGGCGACCCAATAAGGCCTGCGAGACGGCAGCGGGGTGGCCGTGTCGGGCGCCAGCTGCATGCTAAGCCGTGCTAAACGTTGCCGTTGGATTACACCTCCCACCAGTCGGACGGCGGACTCAGAGTCCACATGTCCCAGTGAAGGGCGTATCAATATACGCAGTCTATTAACCACTGCAGCGCGGGGACGTCAATTTGACCCCCACTAACTTTCGTTATTGGCAAGAACCATGAATGCAGGAAAGATGATGATAATGGACTTTCATCATTGAGCTTTCGGAGCCGCTTGAAACTTTTGCCTACTGCTTTCGGCTGACCTTCCAAGTCAAGTCAAACATGTCAATGTTGAGGTGTAGTCACTGTCTTCGCCGTAGTTTTCGGAATCTGGCAGTGAAACAAATTCGATGGCATGCTTCAGTGTACTGAACGCAAACTGAAGGCTTAATCTGATATACTGGCACGTGCTGTCAAGGTCACTGATCCTGGCAAGGTCACGTATATGGAACTATACGATGAATTCTTGATGCAGACTATTCTCGAAACAACTGGCGCTATGGAAGATGCAATGTTTCACCAAAGAAAAATGAAATGTCTACGTTATTTGAAAAATAAAATATTTGAAAAACAAAAGCGAAATGGCGAATTTTCGAAAAATTGTCTCTCCGAAGGCGAATTCAAATCGAATTACGGGACAATTATCACATCAAGTAGTAATTGCTGTTGCGTGAAAAGAAATATCCGACCTTCAATATACCAGGAGGTGCTGGGTTTACATCAAAAGTAACGTTAGGGATTATACTATATTACTGAACGTTTCGGCCAGGGGCCATCATCAGGAGCCATCATCATTTGACTCGTTATGATGGCCCCTGGCCGAAACAGAGTAATATAACATAATCCCTACTTTTGATGTAAACTCAGCACCTCTTGGTATATTGAAGGTCGGATATTTCTTTTCACGCAATGTCTAAAACCCAGGAGCACTTAAGAGCCATTCTTCGTTGTATTAAACAATAGTAATTACCGTGCAGAATTATCCTGGCCTAGCCGCTTAGCCTTTTTACTATACAATAGTCGGCATTTTAGCCTCCAGGATGCCTTGGGTACGTTTACTCTCAGAACGTTTCAGATCATATCTTAGTGAAGTCACATGATATTAATTTGAAACGTACAAGTTTAAAAAAAAAATATTTGCTACCTAGGAGACAATGCGCACAACACTTGCTCCTGTTTGTGCCTCAGCTTCACATGATAACCTGACCTGGGGTGACTAAATTATAATTGTTCATTATTTTTCTTCGATAATTTGTCCACAAGCTCATCGTTCCCCGTTTGCTATATTTGCGCAAGGTTTGCTCACGCAATTGCTTTAGTGTACATCCAAAACCGCATTGAGACAAGGTCGTGACTTGATCTTGACCTGCTCCAACCCTGGACATGTAGCAGATTGAAACACCATTTTTGATGCAATATTTGCTCATCAATTGTCAGAAGGTACGCTAAATTGCAGAGCGATATATCGAGCCTTTCTGAGGTTACATCAGAAAACATCAGATGAGGGGGATAAAGTTCCCCCCGCACTGCAAGATTTAAGTGGATGGCTGATTTTCTTAGACGATGTTGAATCCAATCTTTCCCGTTAAATATGCCAGCTCGCAGTCTCATGCCTTTTGCCGGCTCACCTGCATCAGCTTAAAGAAGGAGATTTTAAGGGTGAAAGAGCCGACTATGTCTGGGCCTCTATATACAACAACATTTGGCGATCATGAACATTCTGAAGCTGCCAGGGAACAACTATGCTGCCTGGTCTATTGTGATACACCCATGCTCACGTCACGTGACCTTTTGTCATCAAGTTGTTGACTCTTCTAATCTATCAAGCTTGGTGAGTCGACTTGCTTAGGTTCTGAGCATGGTGAGTCGACTTGTGTGAGACTTACTTCGCTCGAAGTAGCTCCACACGTAGCGTTCACGCTGATGTCGCTGCCTGGGGCGATGTTGAAGATGCTCGGATATAAAGCCTCGGAATCTGAAAATCGAATGAAATCGGTAAATATCAGTTGTTCGTAGTGCATCAACTAGCTTACCCGTGGGCATTCCAATCGCATAGAAGACAAATGGCACATGATAACACAACAATCCTAGCTAACTTATTTTTATATCCTCACACTAGGATTTTTGCGGTGCACATTCATATGGTACGTGAACTCTCTATATCCGGCAGATACTCAATTATTGCGGTGACCCGACGAGGAGGTCTCGTTCAGGCACTTGCTCTCAGGTTCCCTGCACACACCGCGAGGTTATCCCTACTCCTCGGCCCGGTGAGCGGAGGAATACCCCGGCGACACCAGGTGAGATCGTGCCCTCGGGGCCTGTCACCCGGTCGAAGGATCTATTTGGAGAAGAGTCACGCACGGTAGCCAGATGTCATGGGGGCTGGCCGGTCAGTGGTAGCGCTGTGGCACGGTCAACACACTCCAGTTGCCGCCATCTTCTGGGTAAGAGCAGGCAGATTGGAAATTCCACCCGAGACCGGACTCGAACCAGGGACGTTCTGCATTCGGAGTGGTCTCACCCATTGACCGACTGCGCTACCGTGGACACACGGACGCAGCTTCCAGCGAAAGAACGCAAAACAACAATGACGAGAATGAATTACAACGAAAGCTAATTCAGCCAAGCAAAACTTAAAATCAGCATTTTAAATAGCTGCAGTAATGTAGCTTCTTTATTGTTCTCAACAAAACAGACAATCACAATAGCTCATATGAGTAAGTCTATATATATATATGTATATATATATATATATTATGTAGTGACTTATTAGGTAATATTTTATTATGTAATAAGTCATCTTAAATGAAACCAAGTGGAATGGTCGAGTAGCAACGATATCAGGACTTAGTCTGCCAGCGATAAAATACCGCGACGTCTTACGTCACCGCGATTGATTGCTTTCATGGTCGCATAAATCCGAGGATAGGACATTGGCAGACTGATCCTCCACAATTCCAGAGTAATTGGAAACGGTGGCCAACCAAAACATCTGTCTGCGACGCTGGAGGCTCGACTTGTCGCTGAGCTACATTCCGGCACTATACAAATCCCATTAGTCTCAAACAACAACACCCTGAATAAGCGGCCATCACAACCTCGTCATCACGCCACAGATCAAATGGCGAGTCGCCGAGCGCGAACATAACCTACGCGGAACCAAAATAAATGCCGAATTCACGTGAGTATGGAAGATGTCTGGGTACTCTAAGTCGGCTGGCTGCTCCTTTCGTTGCTCCTTTGGTTCTTTTGCGGCGCATTCAACCGCTAGGTCATATAGCGTCGCCAACCCCTCACACCGATTGGTCGCGAGTAGACTCGGTAAATGCCGTCGGCTGCGAGATTCGAACCCACAATCTTGCGATCAAGAGTTCGAGGCTCTACCAACTGAGCTACCCCGTGCCAAAGTCAGTGTGTGCCGTGATATCGACTGTGCCGGCTGTGTGCCGGCAAGGCTGTGTGCCGTGACATTTAAGAATGCAGCGATCAGCATTAGTGGGCCAGCAAGTCGTGTTGTTACACAAGTGAAATGCGAATCAAGGACATGACAGTGTCCAAAAATGGTGATCGGCGCTTGAACAGGTTCTGAACATCACCAAGCCGAACTGGCCCGTGTGGGGCTTCTGAGTCGACGGCCGTGCAGCCGGGTGCTGGCGATCCAACGAAGGATGACAAGTCGGGCTCGATCAGAAATATACGCTCTCGTTTGTTTATTGGGTGGTTCACGACGCACTTTATGCACATTCACGGCTAATGGCGCCGCTCACACTGCTTCGCCGGTGGGCCGCGGGATTGGGAAATGTTCCGAACGGCGTTAGTGTCGAACCCGGGACCTTTGGTACCCAGAGCCCAACACGTTAACCAAATCTGCGCTCGTATTCCTCACGAGGTCAGTGGTTCATTCTGCTTACGACATTTTGCGTGTGGCGTTCGTCCCTTCAATCGTGAAATATCACATGTGCTCCACGGGGAACACCACGCAAAGTTCAGAACGTCTTGCTATGCGTTCATATTCCATTCGTCTAAATTGTGTTAGCTATGTTAATGGTCAAAGGGTAAGTCACACGCAGACGATGCTGTCTTAATCCTCCAACTTTAATAGTTCCGGTAACCAATCGTTAAGCTGCACCTGGAAACTTGAGGCGGGGACCTTCTGTCTTTTCCTTTCTGCTTCATCCCTGAACGCATCCCACTGCTAGGAGTGTGAGTGATAACTCCCAATATATTTTCAGACGAATGCTACCTATGTGCACCGACAAATACCAGATGATTTCAAAAGAGAGTTCAGCCATACACGAAAATGTAATACGTCATATACGCAAATGCATTCTACACATGTAACCCCCCCCCCCCCAGAAAATCACAGAACGACTTTCACATAAACCGACACTGTTCTCGAAATTGATAAATATTTAATTACGAAAATATGCGTTTTAAGAGACATTGCCTCCATTTCTTAAATAACTTTTGGACAGTTTTTCACCGAGGTTTTTCATTCAATTGCCCTGCCCAACAATATGACAAATATGGTGCCCGAGTCTGCCAGAACCTAGAAACGCCGATACCAAAGTCGGCATGCTCACGAGGCATCTCTTCATGCTGCGTTTGCATATACGCGCTCTGTCAGTTCCCGCAGGCAATTGTCGACGGTTGTCGACGGCAGAGTTGGCTAGATGGTCAACATGGACCGACAGTGTAGTGATGCTGGACTACAGCCGCGCTACCACGTCCTACAGCTGCGACACCTGTTCTCTAAACTGTTCATTCCGCTTCGCAATACCGACGTGATTGTCCCGATAGGCGACCTGAGCCCTGCGTTCGTTGCAAGACGGGTTTCGAGCCGCTGCACGCGCCTGCATAGCCCGCGGCGGGAGGGCCGGTCGGCAATTGCCCCGACACGACCGTGTCGGCGATTGGTAGCGCGTTAAGCTCTCAACTGAATTTGTGCCGCTAGACTGGAGTTTCAAGATCGTTTGGTGGGGTTGGAGTTGACTCGACAAACTCTGCTCGGAATGCGGCTCTATTCCATTAAGCCACACCAGAAATCGCTTCGATCGCATTTAATTTCTTTACATGTTTCCTTTTACACCAGGGACACCGGAATCTGTAAGTCTTTGCTGGGTACAGCCCCTGTCATCAGTGCGGACAAGTTCACTTCCAGTCAGGCGTTATCGATAACTAATTTGGACAGATAATAACTACTATAAATATTGGTAGATAATTGATAAATAAGTAATAAATAACTATATTCAGAGAATGCTAGCAAAGGTGGGAGTGAGCCTACATTTTCGGTATCAATATTCACGTGTTAAAGAACCAGCGCCGCTTGCTTAGCACATGCTGCTTTGCATTGTTCTGTCACATCTAAGCCCAGGCTGAACTGTTTATCTGACGCTACAAGACGAGACAAAACAAGACAAAACAAGACAATACAAAAAAAAGAAACAAAAATGAAACAAAAAACAAAAAACAAAAGCAAAAAAACAAGAAAAGAAAAACAAGAAAAGAAAAACAGAAAAGAAAAACAAGACAAAACAAGACAAAACAAGACAAAACAAGACAAAACAAGACAAAACAAGACAAAACATGTATTGTATTACGAGTCACATGAGCCCGTGAAGCTACACACAGGCAGCAGAATACAGATAAGAGCTAGACCCGAAACACCGCACTGAATGCTTCATGTGCGATGGCAAAACATACACGAAGTAAACAGACAACAGTCACAAGAGGACTCGACAAGATAATCGAACAGAATGAAACATAACCGAAATAGGCGCTTTAAACGTGTACTGAATCCAATACGGTGAAGATATTTCTCTTCACCGCATGACGTCAGAATCACAGTTAGACTTTCCAGTGAATCTTGATGACTTGGATCACATAACAGCCCATTGTCAAACAGCACCATTCAAGCTCCAAATTATACAAATGAAAATATACTTTCCTGGAGAGGAAAATGATCCGGACGCAAAAAACTAATGAAAACCGAAATTTCTACCATTGGCCGAGACCGTGAGACAGCGTGAAAGTCTGTCAACGATCGCCTCAAGGGCCTGGCTGGCCGTCGCATGACCCACCAATGTGCACAGAACGGCGCCAGGCCGCCCAGGGTCGGCTGGGGGGTCATCGCCATGACATTGCCAGAGGTCGTGCCGGCTACATTACCGGCGGCCCGACCCACAGTCACGAGTCGCCAGTCAACACGGCAACCGGGAGAGAGCGACCAGCACGCCCACAGGCCGCGCACGCGCCTCCAGCGTCTGGTGACGTCACGTCACGTCACGTCACGTCACGTGACGGCCACGGCCGGCGGCGGGGCCGGTGCGGCACCCTCGGCACGGAGGCGGCTGGCGCGGCGTAGTCGTGGGAGTCGGACCGACCGCGGCCGGTCGCACGTCCAGTCTATGATTAGTTAAGCGGCCAGGCAACTGCTTCGCGGCGCACCAGTTGCCAAGGCCTGCAGCAGCTCGTGGGATGCTAACGCGCAACCAAAACCCGGAATGTTCACAACGGGAATGACGGGTCGCCACGGACGAACCGTGGCAACAGGAATGCCGCAAGCTGCAAAACTGCGCAGCTGATGGGATGGTGGCGAGGCCTAAAAATGGCGAAGGCACAAAGACGTGGTTGGGGACAAGGCGAATCGTGTCCCCCAAGTCGGAAGTTGGTGGCCAAATTATAGGCTGTCAAATTTGCGCCTTGCCTTATTGCCTTCGTTCCGAACTAAGCACAAAAGTCACAAATGTCTGCAACTTCTGCAATTTAGCTTCCTAGTCGGAGGGCTGCTATGCCCATGCACGGCCATCCCGCAACACGTGAGATTCGGCTTATTCCACGGGGAGGTCACGTGGTCTAGAATGTCACAAGTCATAAGCGGTTGCAGTTACTGGAAGGCTATTGGATACCAAGTCGCAAGCAGTACAGCCGATTGAAGAGCAACAATCGCGCGTGAACCGCAGTCCCATAGGGACTCCAGCTGCACGGGGATCGCAGTTTCGAAGAGGACGACACCCTCACAAAGATCGTACAAAGATCCTGCTGAAGCTACCGGCTCCCCAGCTGAAGCTACCGGCTGCCCAGCTGAAGCTACCGGCTGCCCAGCTGAAGCTTCCCTGCTGCTCAGCTGAAGTTACCGGCTGCTCAGCTGAAGTTACCGGCTGTCCAGCTAAAGCTACTGGCTGCCCAGCTGAAGCTACCGGCTGCCTAGCTGAAGCTACCGGGTGCCAAGCTGAAGCTACCGGCTGCTCAGCTGAAGCTACTGGCTGTTCAGCTGAAGTTACCGGCTGCCCAGCTGAAGCTACTGGCTGCCCAGCTGAAGCTACCAGCTGCCCAGCTGAAGGTACACAGTTATACATGCTTGCGTAAAACCGGCCCGGCACGCTTGAAGAGCGTCCGACGAGCGCCCGAGGAGCGCGGTTCCGGCATCGCCCAGAAGCCCGCACCATCTGGGCGCCACTCTGGTGGGACGTGATCGAACCTGACAGGAGTCGGATCGCCGCCGGCGGTGATGTCAATACTGGACACCCAGCCGGCCCCACATCGGGAAGTGATCAAGTCTGGCCGGGTGCCGGTGTTGGCGGCCATCATGTTGCCGGCCGCTCCACTCTATAGCCGAACGGAGCGCAGACGAGCGTTCTCTGTCCCGCTAAAAAGTTGGGCTAATCCAGTTTCTGCTGATATTCTGGCTGGAAAGTGTGATCAGTTTTTTTCTGGTGATGCCAGAGTTGCTCCGGTTTCTCCGCACCACATCTGTGCCGTCGGTACCGTTAGGTCTGTCGGTGCCGTCAGCTTCGTCGACATCGACGGCGCCGAAGCCACAGCACGAGACGGCCAAGTCAAGACCACTCAGTCTCGAGGGCGCCACGGTTGGTGACGGCGTGTCTCCGCACCAGTGCAGGAGAGCTATCGGGTTGTGCGGAGCTGGTGCAGTCCAGCACAGACCACAGGACGAGCCGGCGCAGTAAGAGGCGCTGCACAATGGTTTTTACCGGTCTGTTATTTGGGCATCGGTGCTCTGGTGCGTGTCGCCTGCAAGGCCATTCAGGTCAAGCCGCTCCATTATTTCACTCACCGACCGCATCACCGGATGTGCATAACATGGCGAAGAAAATGCGCGTACAGCAGCTTCGACGGAAATGGAAGCTGCCCGGAGTTGGGACAGTAACTAGTGACCATTGGCGATATGGTGCAGGTGCACTGTATGGTACGAGGATAAGTTCCATTTGTAAGGTTGAGTTAGTTATTTTGGTTTTGGGGCGCCTCGACCATAAATAGTGATCGTTTAGCGCCCATAACGTTGATTTAGCGTGCTAAAGTCCCGTTGTGTTGCTGAGGTGAGTATATGGAATGAAATCCCATCGGTAATAGGTACCTGAATATATTTCCAGAATAAATTATTTCCGAGTTGTAAGGTTGAGTTAGAGTCGAGTCAGACTTCAGTTGGATCTCATTATCACGCCGTCTGTGTGATTGTAGCGCGGCGCAAAGGCGGAGCAATGAATCAGTTACGCAAGCCGCGTCGCATGCTGGCCGGTGCCCAGACTCGACCCACCTCGCGGCAACAACCGCGCACGGCCTCCACCTCTCGACTTGGCTCCAGTGATGCACTCTCGCCGGCGCTATCGGCCGGACCCAAGTGCCGAACGGTGTATCCGCCGACGACGACCGGTCGCTGCGCGTGTATCGCTGGCACCCTCCCGGATGGACAGCCCAGAGGCCAGCATTTTCGCACCGGCGCCGCACCTGTGCCGTCCTACGATCGTGAACGCGTCATCGTCGCCCCAATCTTCCCGCATCATTGCACGGCCAGCCGGCGGCAATCCAGTGCCCACTCGCAATCACTCCCTGGCCCATTGTTGTTGCAATCGGTCAGCGATCGGCAAAAAGTCGCCCGTGCGAGGGGCCGGCCGTGGCGCTCCCAGTGTACACTGTACACTGGCCGGGTCGCGGGGTGACGGCCGGCCGCCGCTCTCACCTGTGGGCCGCGACCAGACGTCTCGGGGGCGCGCTCGCGCCGACCGACCCCCGCCACAAATGCGCGGAATGGCCGGTCCTCAAACGGACCGCCCGCTCGCCGCCGCCGGCGGCCGGATTCCTGCGCTGGCCGGCGCCGGCTCCTGTTGTGCCCGGGACGCGCGTGGCCGGCGACCGCGATCGAACGCTGCCCCGCACGATCGGCTCCGAGGAAAGTGAAGGTGCCGGTGCGGACGGCGGCGGCACCAGCGGGGCGGACGGAGGCGCCGGTCACTGCACCGGTGGCGTCCGCACCGCTCGGCCGACGGCGGCCCCACCCAGCGGCAGTAAAACGGCGCCGCGCTGGACGGACCGGACCGATCTTAAATCCGGTTTTGTCGCCGGACCGTTTCCGCCTGGTTTGGAGGGAGGCGCTTTCAAGCAGCCGAAGAGCGATCAGCCTGCCGATAGCATCAGTGTTCGCCATGTTTCCCGGTATCTGATCCGTGTATCAAAGTCGGTGCACGGTGCATCGATCGTGTTCTTCGTTCCGAGGACACTGATAATGGAATGGTATCAGTCCCAGCGAGGCTGGGAACAATAGTTCACAGATGTGATCGGCAGCGTTTTATGACTGCAGATAGGCCGCGACGTCAACTAAGAATATATTCGATCAGCTACATAAACATCGCCTACTTGGCACGATAACGGTACTGGGTTTTGGTTTTCTTTGTTAGCAACCTCACAACTTCCATCTCGTACGGCCAAGCATATGCGTACAGTCGCATAGTTTCACAACTGCTCGAGTAACTCCCGCGTCCCGCGTGCACACCACAAGAGGTGGCACGTGGACAGAGGAACAACTGCGCAGACCCGCACCGGAGTTCGTGCCCTTCCACTGGGAGCTCTGCCACGCTTGCTGAGCGGCTGATCCGTGTGGGAGTCCCAGCCCTTCAGCCGGCAATTTTTTCTTCAAAGCGTGACATTACCAGAGGTCGTGCCGGCTATGACCTGATCGGCAGGTGAACTGACGAGGAGTGTCTGCCCTTCAGCTGCCTTAGCTGGCAACTCTGCTGCGCATGCTGAGCTGGCGGTTCGCCGAGGCATGACCGCACGCAGAGCCAAAACCAGTCCAGAAGAGCCCTGTAAATCAGACGGGCGTCGCCCAAGAATCCCTGAAGCGCCGACTGCACACCAATCCCTGTGGGCTCCCCAGCCGCCTGAGATATCATCCACGCCGGAGACGTTCAGTCGCTTCAGGCCTGCCTCCACCCCGGCCACTCTGGCCACCTTCAGACCGGCCGCCACCCCGGCCACCTTCAGGCCGGCCGCCACCCTGGCCACCTTCAGGCCGGGCGCCACCCCGGCCACCCTGGCCACCTTCAGACCGGCCACCACCCTGGCCACCTTCACACCGGCCGCCACCCCGGCCACCTTCACACCGGCCGCCACCCTGGGCACCTTCACACCGGCCGCCACCCTGGGCACCTTCACACCGGCCGCCACCCTGGGCACCTGCGGCGGCGCGCCTGCGGGACCGCACGATCGCACCAAACTCCATTGTCGGCCGTCCCTGACTACCGGCTCGAGAGGGCGTGCACACTCGAGGGGGCGTGTATATACTCGGGAGGGCGTGTGTATACTCGAGAGGGCGTGTCCTGTGGCGCACGTGGTGCATGCGGCGGGTGTGGCGCATCTGGTGTCCTTCGGGAGCACAAGAGTATCGCGTAACGTGACCAGATGTTGGTGGTTATTTGCTTTACGACACGTCGATCGTCGAGTCGTTTGGCGTCGCTGATCTCTCACGCCGATTGGAGTTTAGGGGCGCATCGACTACATCGGTCATGCAGCTCTCACGCAGATTGTTCGCGGGCGAACAGGTAAGTCCCGAGCCCACAATCTTTCGATTGTGAAACGGGCAACTTACCCCTAGACTACTGGTCCCAGACGTGACCAGATGAGTGCGAGTGTGATCCCCGGCAGAGCGCGCGAGACGGACACGTGCGCAGGCCAGGTGGACCGGGTTCGAAGACCGTGTGGGCACGCGTGCACGTGTGCACGTGCACGTGTGCATGCACCGGTGTTGATTGCGGCGCCGTATGCACGGCCTGCTGCATGGGTCACGAGTGTCTGGTGGGTGAAGAGTCTGGTGGGTTAGAGTGTCTGGTGGGTGAAAAGTGTCTGGTGGGTGGAGAGTGTCTGGTGGCTGAAGCGTCTGGTGGCTGAAGCGTCTGGTGGGTGAAGAGTGTCTGGTGGGTGAGAGTGTCTGGTGGGCGAGAGTGTCTGGTGGGTGAAGAGTGTCTGGAGTGTGAAGAGTGTCTGAGGTGTGAAGAATGTCTGGAGTGTGAAGGGAATCTGATGTGTGAAGAGTATGTTGGGTGAATAAAGCCTGTTGGGTGAAGAGAGTCTGATGGGTGAAGATGGTCTGTTGGGTGAAAACTGACGCGTGGAGTATCTGGTAGGTGAAGAGTGTATGTTGGGTGAGAACTGTCTGGTGTGAAAAGTGTCCGGTGTGTGAATAGTTGGTTGGTTATTGGTTTTACGACATGTCGGCTATTGAGCCATGTAGCGTCGCCAATCTCTCACGCCGATTGGCCGCGGGCAAAGAGTAGCGACAGGTGAGACTCGAACCCACAATCTTTCGATCGTGAGACGGGCAACTTACCCCTAGACTACTCGTCCTCTGTGTGAAGAGTGTTCGGTGTGCGAAGAGTGTTCGGTGTGCGAAGAGTGTCTAATGTGTTAAGAGTGTCTAGTGGACGCGGTCAGGTCCACGCGGTGGTGGTGGCCAGGTGTGATGAGATACACCGCGCCGCCGCAGCCGCCGCCGCCGCCGGGACACCCTTCCTCCAGACTGTTTCAGTAGATCAGTCGAGTGGAGCCACGTGGTCCGGTCAGTCACATCAGTCGCCCAGTCCGGGCAGTCACATCAGTCAGCCCAGTCCGGTCAATCACATCAGTCACCAAGTCCGGCCAGTCACATCACCCAGTCATCCAGTCCGGTCAGTCACATCAGTCACCCAGTCCGATCAGTCACATCACCTAGTCATCCAGTCCGGTCAATCACATCAGTCACCCAGTCCGGTCAGCCACATCGTCAGCCAGTCCGGTCATTCACATCAGTCGCCCAGTCCGTCAGTCATGCCAGTCGCTCAGTTCAGCCAGTCAGAACGGCCATCTTGCTCAGTCCAGTCGGTTCGACACGTCGGTAGCTCGACCTGCCCCTGGATCCAGCTTGTGACGCCTCGAGTCATGTCAAAAGCTGGCTAAGTCAACTGCTCAGTGGTGTCTGTCAGGTGCGTCCCGGTCTGCGGGTGTGACATGACAGCCATGCCAGCTGGCAGAACACGGAAACGAATCAAACGAGCAGGGCACGTGGTTCGGAGAGGCAGACATTTCACTTTCATTTAGTTTTTTTTTTTCAGAACGCGCAAAAGACAGGAACATCTTGAAGTTGAAACGCATTGAAACCTCAAGTTCCTTTTTGTATCATTGGAAATCCGAATCCGAACCCGAATCCGAGAAGTTATGATAATCTGGCCGGGCTTGGACGCTTGGAAAATGAGATCGGTTGCGTGAAGCACAGGGTGTGCGATGACCGCTGGGGAGGTCTGAGGTGACCTTCAACGTTGATCAATATCCTGAGCGCATGTATGTGCGTGTCAGATATGCTGCTCGCTTTCCGATGCATAGGGGAATGCAAAGGCACGACGATAAGTTCGCTGTATGGGACAAATCCAGAGAAAGACTTTACAACACACTAGGAGACGACATTTCAGTAGACGGTCACACATTATGGAAAGATTTATGTGACAGACCTATGGAGAGATTTATCGGGGAAAGATTTACCTGGCGAAAGGCTGCTCAAGAGGGATGAGGTCGCATGGGATCCCTATACGCCTCGAAATGCTTTTGTATGCTGTTGAATAGTTGGAGATTGCGACCCACCGACCGCCGCCGGATTGGTCGCAACCTTTTTCTCCACTGGTGCTGTTGAGGGAAGACTACCACCCAGAACTACCCGATGGCATCGGCTTGGAGGCGGTCAACTTCCGCACAGGAAATCGCAAGCAAGGAGACGGAAACTATGAAACCAACCATACACTACTTAACCGGACCATTGGCTGCATATCCAACTTGCGGCGCTGGTACCGATTGTCATCTGCAATATGATGCAGTTGGTTGTATATATATATATATATATATATATATATATATATATATATATATCGTATCTTACCTTTCACGGCTTCATTTTCCTTAATATTCCAATTGTGCTTACATCATGCACCAAATTATTCAGCTATATTTTGCCGAAGCCGAATTCATGAGGCTAGGCCGTACTGCTCAATACCTCGGCAGGCCATAGGCATTCCGGAACAGTTACGGTCCATACTCTAAATAAAACAAAATAGTGATGATCACAGTATCTAAGGAATTCGCTTCGAAATGCGAAAAAGGCGATATCCAATGCGGGGGAGTATTATAGCTAAATAGTCGATGTGCACATAATCCCCAAATCGGTTTCATCAACTGTCGTCGATGCCGCACACGCTCCACCGTCTCAAAAGTGGCCTGGCGTTGCAAGCCCAACGGGCGTTGCCGAGCACATGGCTTGGTTACACCGCCCCCCCCCCCCCCTACCCCGGCGCCAATGTCACGTACACGACCCACTTGGACAGACAGCCGGCGGCCGTGTCGCCGAGTGGCGGCAGTTGGACCTGGCACGTGCTGTGGGCGCCTGGCACGGCCGCACAGATCAGTGTCAATACTGTGCCGCCGTGCCGGGTCCTGTTACACACTGCACGGTCAACAGACGCGCGGCGGTGACGACGGGGCTCGGGGCAAGGAGAGCCCGGAGAGCACGGAGAACCCGGGGAGTACGGAGAGCCCGGGGAGCCCGGAGAGCCCGGAGAACCCGGGGAGTACGGAGAGCCCGGAGAGCCCAGGGATCGCGGCGAGCCCGGCGAGCCCTGAGAGGCGGAGCGCGGGCTGTGGACACGATTGGCTGAGGAATATGCAGCGCTGACGACCAGTTCAGCTTTGAAGTGCCAGCTCTGTTCGTGTGCGAGTCGAACAGAACACTGGTCGGATCCAGCACGGATTTCCCACCGTTGTCCGGCTTGAGAATCATGCATGGCAGCTCGTTCGTGGAGTATGGTCGATGACGGCACCATCTCAGTGTGGACGTTGCCAAGTAGCTGTGCTTGTGCTGTACGTTGAGCTGTGAGCTGCTTTGTGGTTGTGAGGAGCGCGGACTGTCCAGACGTGTTCGTGCCGCGTCCTGACGTGACCTCGACTGGATCATCACTGGGCGGGCAGGTGTTGCTTCGAGCTTTCCAGCCGGGATCCATTGTAGGTCACGCTATTGCCCTTCAGCTGCCGAGGCCACTTCCCCCTTCAGTCGACTGATCCCCCCTCCCCCCACCCCATGAATGAACGAGTTTTGTCGCCGCTCTGGCGCGTAAGCCACTCAGAGCGCATCTCTCCGCATCTTGGTCAAAGACTATCCCTCCTGTGGTTAAAGTGGCCACCTGCAGCTGAATTCGTGACGCCCGCCGAAACATCGTCTTTGCTCTTTCCCGCGGTGATTCATCCTTCCTTAAAGAGGGGAACCGGTTCTGCAAATAACCAGGAAGCAGCACTGGTCCATTTTTATCGGAGCGACCGCGCTCGAACTTGGATAGTGACCGGCATGTGTCCGCCAAACTTCTGACGAGTGCCGGGCGGAGCAGACCAAAACGATGCCAAATCTGGTCGAATGAGGCCCGGTCTCGGTTGGCCGTGTGGGACGGCCGACTGTGGCCAGACCTGGCCGGCCGAAGGAGGACTTGGGGTTAGACTGGAGCGCGGTCGGGAGACAGTCGTGAGACTGTCTCTCGACTGTCCCGCCCCGGCCTTACCGTCTTCCGACAGTCGGGATACAGTCGGGATACAGTCCGGATACAGTCGGGATACAGTCGGGATACAGTCGGGATACAGTCGGGAGACAGTCGGGAGACAGTCGGGAGACAGTCGGGAGACAGTCGGGAGACAGTCGGGAGACAGTCGGGAACAGTCGGGATACAGTCCGGGATACAGTCGGGAGACAGTCGGGAGACAGTCGGGAGACAGTCGAGAGACAGTCGGGAGACAGTCGGGAGACGGTCGGGAGACATTCGGGAGACAGTCGGGAGACAGTCGGTAGACAGTCGGACAGCGAGACAGTCGGAACAGTCGGGAGGCAGTGGGAGGCGTCGGGGACGGTCGGACGGTCGGGACGGTCGGGAGACGGTCGGGACGGTCGGGAGACATCGGGAGACAGTCGGGGACGGTCGGGAACAGTCGGGAGACAGTCGGGGACAGTCGGGAGGCAGTCGGGAGACGGTCGGGAGACGGTCGGGAGACGGTCGGGAGACAGTCGGGAGACAGTCGAGAGACAGTCGGGAGACAGTCGGGAGACGGTCGGGAGACGGTCGGGAGACAGTCGGGAGACAGTCGGGAGACAGTCGGGAGACAGTCGGGAGACAGTCGGGAGACAGTCGGGAGACAGTCGGGAGACAGTCGGGAGACAGTCGGGAGACAGTCGGGAGACAGTCGGGAGACAGTCGGGAGACAGTCGGGAGACAGTCGGGAGACAGTCGGGAGACAGTCGGGAGACAGTCGGGAGACAGTCGGGAGACAGTCGGGAGACAGTCGGGAGACAGTCGGGGGAGACTGTATCCCGTCCCGGCCTTACTGCCTCCAAACTGTCCGGAGTCTGGTGTTCCCTTCTCCCGTGGACGGGACGGCCTGCTGTTGGGCGGCCGCAGCAGCGCCCGGCGCCGCCGGATAGCCTACATGCGGCAACTGCTATGCGCCGCGCACCACAGACGGATTGTTGGACTCTGCACAGCCGGCGGCTCGGCCTTTTCAAAACATAATTGTAGTCCGAATTATTGGTGGGGTGGCTTCATAGACTGGAATTATATGCCGAGTAGAGCTCGTTGCGTGAATCCTGGCCCCACCGCCTGTTCTGCTGATTCTAGTTCAACGGTAGAATTTCGACAGGGTCTGCCGTCCGTGCCTTGACGTGCTGTCCACGCACGGGCCGGCATTGACAGCACGTCCTCCCGACTGCCACTGACGTGCCGTCAATGCACAGGCCGGCCGCTCTGGTGCAGCGGCCCGGCCTTATCGGGCCAGTTGCCAACTGGCCCTCCCGACCGGGGCTATGTGAGGCGTGAAGCGACTCGAAACTTGTGTCGCCAGGACTGGAGGGTCAATTCGGGCCAGCATCCTAAACAACTGAGCTATCGTGGCGGCAAACAGCACACACCCCACCGTACGGCCGTCGGACAGTCGCTGCGCAGGGAAGCTGTGCCTACAGCACACAGCGCACAGCACGACCGTGAGACATCCTCTGCACAGGGCACCTGTACCTACAGCGCACAGCACGACCGTGAGACATCCTCTGCACAGGGCACCTGTGTCTACAGCGCACAGCACGACCGTGAGACATCCTCTGCACAGGGCAGCCATGTCTACAGCGCACAGCACGACCGTGAGACAACCTCTACACAAGGCAGCCATGTCTACAGCGCACACAACAGCCGTTTGGCATCGCCCACGCAGTACGACCGTTTTTACAGCCCACCTCGCGACCGCCAGTCGCCGTCCAGGCCAGCTGTATCTGCAGCACACAGCTCGACTGTTCGACGGCCCACTCAGAGACAAGCGCGAGGCCGTCGCCGGCCTCTGCAAAGTCACCTGTGTCCACAGGACACATCGCAGCCGTCTCTGCGGCGTGCCGCGCACTCAGTCGAACCTGGACACACGGCCTGCACCGAAGCGAGCCGACGCCCTGCTGGCTGGGCGGCACCGTTCGGGTCACCGTAGGCCGTGCCGTCCGGTGGGCGGCGGGGCTGGGCGGCGAGGCTGGGCGGCCAGGCTGGGCGGCGAGGCTGGGCGGCGAGGCTGGGCGGCGAGGCTGGGCGGCGAGGCTGGGCGGCGAGGCTGGGCGGCGAGGCTGGGCGGCCAGGCTGGGCGGCCAGGCTGGGCGGCGAGGCTGGGCGGCCAGGCTGGGCGGCGGGGCTGGGCGGCGAGGCTGGGCGGCGAGGCTGGGCGGCCAGGCTGGGCGGCGAGGCTGGGCGGCCAGGCTGGGCGCCCGCTGGCGGGAGCTCTGGCAGACCTCTGCAGGTGTCAGTGGGCGTCTGCGTCACTGCTCTAGACTACTCAGAGTGGGGCTGCCACTGCGGAGGATGAGTAGGGCCACCACTCAGGAGGCAGAGTGGGGCCACCACTCAGGAGGCAGAGTGGGGCCGCCACTCAGGAGGCAGAGTAGTGCCGCCACTCAGGAGGCAGAGTAGGGCCGCCACTCAGGAGGCAGAGTAGTGGCCGCCACTCAGGAGGCAGAGGTAGTGCCGCCACTCAGGAGGCAGAGTAGGGCCGCCACTCAGGAGGCAGAGTAGTGCCGCCACTCAGGAGGCAGAGTAGGGCCGCCACTCAGGAGGCAGAGTAGTGCCGCCACTCAGGAGGCAGAGTAGGGCCGCCACTCAGGAGGCAGAGTAGTGCCGCCACTCAGGAGGCAGAGTAGGGCCGCCACTCAGGAGGCAGAGTAGTGCCGCCACTCAGGAGGCAGAGTGGGGCCGCCACTCAGGAGGCAGAGTGGGGCCGCCACTCCGGAGGCAGAGTGGGGCCGCCACTCAGGAGGCCAGTAGGGCCGCCACTCAGGAGGCCGAGTAGGGCCGCCATCAGGGGGCCACTCGGAGGCAGAGTGGGGCCGCCACTCAGGAGGCAGAGTGGGGCCGCCACTCAGGAGGCAGAGTGGGGCCGCCACTCAGGAGGCAGAGTAGGGCCGCCACTCAGGAGGCAGAGTAGTGCCGCCACTCAGGAGGCAGAGTAGGGCCGCCACTCAGGCAGAGTGGGCCGCCACTCAGGAGGCAGAGTAGTGCCGCCACTCAGGAGGCAGAGCGCCACTAGGAGGCAGAGTGGGCCGCCACTCAGGAGGCAGAGTAGGGCCGCCACTCAGGAGGCAGAGTAGGGCCGCCACTCAGGAGGCAGAGTAGGGCCGCCACTCAGGAGGCAGAGTAGGGCCGCCACTCAGGAGGCAGAGTAGGGCCGCCACTCAGGAGGCAGAGTAGGGCCGCCACTCAGGAGGCAGAGTGGGCCGCCACTCAGGAGGCAGAGTAGGGCCGCCACTCAGGAGGCAGAGTAGGGCCGTCACTCCGGAGGCAGAGTAGGGCCGCCACTCAGGAGGCAGAGTAGGGCCGCCACTCAGGAGGCAGAGTAGTGCCGCCACTCAGGAGGCAGAGTAGGGCCGCCACTCAGGAGGCAGAGTAGGGCCGCCACTCAGGAGGCAGAGTAGGGCCGCCACTCAGGACGGGGCCGCCACTCAGGGGAGGAGGGAGAGCGCCACTCAGGAGGCAGAGGCCGCCACTCAGGAGGCAGAGTGGGGCCGCCACTCAGGAGGCAGAGTAGGGCCGCCACTCAGGAGGCAGAGTAGGGCCGCCACTCAGGAGGCAGAGTAGGGCCGCCACTCAGGAGGCAGAGTAGGGCCGCCACTCAGGAGGCAGAGTGTGCCGCCACTCAGGAGGCAGAGTAGGGCCGCCACTCAGGCCGCCACTCAGGAGGCAGAGTAGTGCCGCCACTCAGGAGGCAGAGTGGGGCCGCCACTCAGGAGGCAGAGTAGGGCCGCCACTCAGGAGGCAGAGTGGGGCCGCCACTCAGGAGGCAGAGTGGGGCCGCCACTCAGGAGGCAGAGTAGGGCCGCCACTCAGGAGGCAGAGTGCGGAGAGAGTAGGGCCGCCACTCAGGAGGCAGAGTGGGGCCGCCACTCAGGAGGCAGAGTAGGGCCGCCACTCAGGAGGCAGAGTAGGGCCGCCACTCAGGAGGCAGAGTAGGCCGCCACTCAGGAGGCAGAGTAGTGCCGCCACTCAGGAGGCAGAGTAGGGCCGCCACTCAGGAGGCAGAGTAGTGCCGCCACTCAGGAGGCAGAGTAGGGCCGCCACTCAGGAGGCAGAGTAGGGCCGCCACTCAGGAGGCAGAGTAGGGCCGCCACTCAGGAGGCAGAGTAGTGCCGCCACTCAGGAGGCAGAGTAGGGCCGCCACTCAGGAGGCAGAGTCCGCCACTCAGGAGCACCCACTCAGGAGGCAGAGTGGGGCCGCCACTCAGGAGGCAGAGTAGGGCCGCCACTCAGGAGGCAGAGTAGGGCCGCCACTCAGGAGGCAGAGTAGGGCCGCCACTCAGGAGGCAGAGTGGGGCCGCCACTCAGGAGGCAGAGTAGGGCCGCCACTCAGGAGGCAGAGTAGGGCCGCCACTCAGGAGGCAGAGTGGGGCCGCCACTCAGGAGGCAGAGTGGGGCCGCCACTCAGGAGGCAGAGTAGGGCCGCCACTCAGGAGGCAGAGTAGGGCCGCCACTCAGGAGGCAGAGTAGGGCCGCCACTCAGGAGGCAGAGTAGGGCCGCCACTCAGGAGGCAGAGTGGGGCCGCCACTCAGGAGCAGAGGCCACTCGGAGGCAGAGTGGGGCCGCCACTCAGGAGGCAGAGTAGGGCCGCCACTCAGGAGGCAGAGTGGGGCCGCCACTCAGGAGGCAGAGTAGGGCCGCCACTCAGGAGGCAGAGTAGGGCCGCCACTCAGGAGGCAGAGTAGGGCCGCCACTCAGGAGGCAGAGTAGGGCCGCCACTCAGGAGGCAGAGTGGGGCCGCCACTCAGGAGGCAGAGTAGGGCCGCCACTCAGGAGGCAGAGTAGGGCCGCCACTCAGGAGGCAGAGTGGGGCCGCCACTCAGGAGGCAGAGTAGGGGCCGCCACTCAGGAGGCAGAGTAGGGCCGCCACTCAGGAGGCAGAGTAGGGCCGCCACTCAGGAGGCAGAGTGGGGCCGCCACTCAGGAGGCAGAGTAGGGCCGCCACTCAGGAGGCAGAGTGGGGCCGCCACTCAGGAGGCAGAGGGCCGCCACTCAGGAGGCAGAGTAGGGCCGCCACTCAGGAGGCAGAGTGGGGCCGCCACTCAGGAGGCAGAGTGGGGCCGCCACTCAGGAGGCAGAGTAGGGCCGCCACTCAGGAGGCAGAGTGGGGCCGCCACTCAGGAGGCAGAGTGGGGCCGCCACTCAGGAGGCAGAGTAGGGCCGCCACTCAGGAGGCAGAGTGGGGCCGCCACTCAGGAGGCAGAGTGGGGCCGCCACTCAGGAGGCAGAGTGGGGCCGCCACTCAGGAGGCAGAGTGGGGCCGCCACTCAGGAGGCAGAGTAGGGCCGCCACTCAGGGCAGAGTGGGCCGCCACTAGGAGCAGCGCCACAGGGGCAGAGTAGGGCCGCCACAGGAGGCGAGAGGGCCGCCACTCAGAGGCGGGAGTGGGGCCGCCACTCAGGAGGCAGAGTGGGGCCGCCACTCAGGAGGCAGAGTAGGGCCGCCACTCAGGAGGCAGAGTGGGGCCGCCACTCAGGAGGCAAAGTGGGGCCGCCACTCAGGAGGCAGAGTGGGGCCGCCACTCAGGAGGCAGAATGGGGCCGCCACTCAGGAGGCAGAGTAGGGCCGCCACTCAGGGGCAGATGGGCCGCCACTCAGGGGCAGATAGGGCCGCCACTCAGGAGGCAGAGTAGGGCCGCCACTCAGGGGCAGAGTGGGCCGCCCTCAGGAGGCAGATAGGGCCGCCACTGGGAGGGGCCACGGGGAGAGGCCGCCACTCAGGCTGGACTCCGACGTGAGCCCCACGACTATGGATCGGAACTGGGACATGCGATCGGAACTGGGACATGGGATCGGAACTGGGACATGGGATCGGAACTGGGACATGGGATCGGAACTGGGACATGGGATCGGAACCGCGAGTGGCAGCCGGCACTGGGACTCGGCCTGCAGAGTCGCAGCCAGGACTCCGCACGGACTCGAGACATGGCCCTCGCAAGAGAGTCCACGCCCCAGGTGGCGGAGCATGTCTGATCTCTGAGCTCGGATCAGCCCAGCTGGCAGCCAACTTTGGCGCCGTGCCAATATTCGTGTCCGACCCACGCGATGTGTTCAGGGGTGAGTGCCAAGGCTTTGAACCATCAGATACTGAGGCGTTCACACTCATCGGGAAGGAAGCAGCTAATGAGGTGCATCTGACGTCACGTCACGCTCGATTGAACAGCTCAGCGTGCAGTTCTGCTGGCCAAGACAAAGGAGATACTCACCCACTCCAGCTTAGATGGGTAAGTTAGAAATTACATGAATTAATTAAAATATATCGCCATATCAACAAGCAACTTTGTTGGATTTCAGAAGCAGCAAACGATTCACTTGAACATTAAATATTCCTGGACGATGTTATGAGATCTACCGATTTACCAAAATAATACAGAAAGGTCAGGTTTACCTCCCGACGTTCTGCGTAATACTCTGAAGCGAACATACAAGCTGAATGGATATTGCGTTATGCATATTAACATATCGCATGGAGCATCAACAATTATCTCGGTATAAATGCTTGATGCAATCCTTTCACACAGCACATGATTATCTGAACCAAGGCGCTTGGCCATCTAATTTCATAGTGCTGATTTGGAAGCGAAGTTTCAGTTAGACACAGGCATTCCTCCGCACGCATTCGTGGAAAACCCAATCCGATCGTACCGATCGAACCCCAGATGATTGTAGATCGAAGCTAGGTGGCTGCGGGACAAGGTAGTGTGTGACTAATGTTCCCCTGAGACCAGGAGTGGGTGCGGTATGGTGATGTTTCGTGTGTGACTAATGTTCCCCTGAGACCAGGAGTGGGTGCGGTATGGTGATGTTTCGTGTGAATTTCCCAGACCAGGAGGGGTGGGGTGGATGATGTTTCGTGTGTGACTAATGTTCCCCTGAGACCAGGAGTGGGTGCGGTATGGTGATGTTTCGTGTGTGACTAATGTTCCCCTGAGACCAGGAGTGGGTGCGGTATGGTGATGTTTCGTGTGTGACTAATGTTCCCCTGAGACCAGGAGTGGGTGCGGTGCGATGATGTTTCGTGTGTGACTAATGTTCCCCTGAGACCAGGAGTGGGTGCGGTATGGTGATGTTTCGTGTGTGACTAATGTTCCCCTGAGACCAGGAGTGGGTGCGGTATGGTGATGTTTCGTGTGTGACTAATGTTCCCCTGAGACCAGGAGTGGGTGTGGTGATGTTTCGTGTGTGACTAATGTTCCTCTGAGACCAGGAGTGGGTGCGATGATGTTTCGTGTGGGACTAATATTCCTATGAGACCAGGAGTGGGTGCGGTGCGATGATGTTTCGTGTGGGACTAATGTTCCCCTGAGACCAGGAGTGGGTGCGGTATGCGTGATGTTTCGTGTGTGACTAATGTTCCCCTGAGACCAGGAGTGGGTGCGGTATGGTGATGTTTCGTGTGTGACTAACGTTCCCCTGAGACCAGGAGTGGGTGCGGTGCGGTGATGTTTCGTGTGTGACTAATGTTCCCCTGAGACCAGGAGTGGGTGCGGTATGGTGATGTTTCGTGTGTGACTAATGTTCCCCTGAGACCAGGAGTGGGTGCGGTGCGGTGATGTTTCCTGTGTGACTAATGTTCCCCTGAGACCAGGAGTGGGTGCGGTGCGATGATGTTTCGTGTGTGACTAATGTTCCCCTGAGACCAGGAGTGGATGCGGTGCGATGATGTTTCGTGTGTGACTAATGTTCCCCTGAGACCAGGAGTGGGTGCGGTGCGGTGCGGTGCGGTGATGTGCAGCGAGGTGCTGCGTGGGACGAGCGCGTCTGACATCAGCAAGAGTGGGTGCGATGCGATGAGGTGCGATGAGGTGCGGTGCAGTGAGGTGAGGTGAGGTGCTACGTGGGACGAGCGCGTCTGACATCAGCGGGAGTGGGTGTGGTGCGGTGCGGTGAGGTGCTGCGTGGGACGAGCGCGTCTGACATCAGCAGGAGTGAATGCGACACAGGGAGGCGCTGCGGAAGACACGCGCTGCTGACGAGGTAGTAAGTGGTACTCCAGCAGCACACCGTGCAGCCGTCTCCACGATGTCGTCCAGCCGAGAGCCGAGGCGGAACATGAGCAGCTGGCCATCTGCGAACGGCGCGCAGCTCGCCGCGTGCTGCGGCGGCAGCTCCAGTGGCCGCGAGTTATTAAATACGCCGACAGTGATTACGCAAGTTAAACTCTGTGTTCACTTGTGCGCAGTCACCCACCTGAGCTAGACGGCAGACCACCAGCGTGCTCAAGAGTTATTATCGTAATGATAATGGGAACACGTTGGTGGTACATAGCAGCATGGTAATGATAGTAATGATATGATAATTATAGCATGGCAATGATAGCATGGTAATCGCAATATGCTAATGGAAACATGGCAATGAGGCACGATAAGGGTAAGTAGTAATTGTGATATCGTGTTGGTAGCATGACAATGTTAGCATGGCAAAGGAATGGCAACATGATTGCATGGCGACATAAGACGAGTCAGTAAGATACGACACACGAGGGCTGTACATTGCACGTCAACGAGAGCTAGGGGTCGGTCACGGGTTCCCGCGCTGCAGGCACAATGTCCTTCGGGACACACACCACACCTCGAGGGGTCGGTAACGGGTTCCCGCGCTACAGGCACAATATCCATGCTGGAACACACACCACACCTCGAGGGGTCGGTAACGGGTTCCCGCGCTACAGGCGCAATGCCCATGGGGACACACACCACACCTCGAGGGTCGGTCACGGGTTCCCGCGCTACAGGCTCAATGCCCATGGGGACACACACCACACCTCGAGGGTTCGGTCACGGGTTCCCGCGCTACAGGCTCAATGCCCATGGGGACACACACCACACCTCGAGGGGTCGGTCACGGGGTCCCGTGCTACAGGCACAATGCCCATGGGGACACACACCACACCCCGAGGGGTCGGTCACGGGTTCCCGCGCTACAGGCTCAATGCCCATGGGGACACACACCACACCTCGAGGGGTCGGTAACGGGTTCCCGCGCTACAGGCGCAATGCCCATGGGGACACACACCACACCTCGAGGGGTCGGTAACGGGGTCCCGTGCTGCAGGCACAATGCCCATGGGGACACACACCACACCTCGAGGGGTCGGTCACGGGTTCCCGCTCTACAGGCACAATATCCATGCTGGAACACACACCACACCTGGACGGGAAACATGCTGACCAGTTGTGTTGTGCCTGTGCTACAAGCATGCCGTGTATGTAAAGAGCACGGTCAGTGACTCACTGGAATTCGCGTGCAGCCGACTAATAATTGACGTTCTGGTGGCTCAGGGAGGAATCGTCACATGCCAGCTAGCCGTGAATATACGACCTTTGCTAGAATGCCGCCACTATCCGAATGCACAAATCTCTTTCAATTAATGTTGTCGAAAGGGAGGCGGCTAGTGGTGGTCTGCCGCATAACTTGAATATCATGCATGCCGAGAGACATTCAAGGGATTAACTGTGTCATCACCTTCATTCACAGTGCAAATTTATTGAAATATGTGTGCCAAACCCCACAATGCACTTCAGTTAATTGTCGGGGATCAGATGGTGTTGTGGTGGCGAGCATGACAGCAGTGTAGTTCTCGTCATGCTGTCATGCTGTCATGCTGTCATCTGTCAGCATACAGCAGTTAGTTCGCATGCTGTCCTGTCATGCTGTCTGGCGAGCATGACAGCAGTGTAGTTCTCGTCATGCTTCTCTGTCGCTGCAGCAGTGTAGTTCTCGTCATGCTGTCATGCTGTCATGCTGTCTGGCGAGCATGACAGCAGTGTAGTTCTCGTCATGCTGTCATGCTGTCATGCTGTAGTTCATCTTTATGCTTCTGGCGAGCATGACAGCAGTGTAGTTCTCGTCATGCTGTCATGCTTTCATGACAGCAGTGTAGTTCTCGTCATGCTGTCATGCTGTCATGCTGTCTGGCGAGCATGACAGCAGTGTAGTTCTCGCCTCCCGCCTCCGCCCCAGGCAAGTGGGCCCACTCAGACATGCATTGCATCTTTTGGCGTCAAACATATGACATGAACCGGCATCTGTTTGTGAACGTCCAGGCCTGTGAATGCAACAACGGCAGCCGACAAATTCAAAAGGATTCACAAAATGTCGCAACTAAATGTTTGGGTGTGATTTTTAATGCAGCAGGACTGTCTTCGGCTTCCACTGGATCAACGCCATGGTCCAACAACGTGTCTAAGCTTTGTATATTTGCCATTGCGCTACACGATAGCCGCATTTCACCATGTGTTAGGGTTGCATGGTATGACGCATTAAATAGTTGTGCTTCCTGCTTGTTTCATTCCGATGTGCTCTAAGCCATTTTACCATCTCAATTATTCGACAATGTTCGATCTTGTCACACCACTTTCCCGGTTCTGTGAGCACCACGTGCACGGTTACGTGCATGGCCAACACTGTAAGCATCGAACAACACGGTGTACCGACAACACCGTCTCTGGAGCACTGCTATTTCTCGTCCCCGCCGTCTCACGAACACTGCTACTTCTCGTCCCCGCCGTCTCACGAACACTGCTACTTCTCGTCCCCACAGTCTCACGAACACTGCTACTTCTCGTCCCCACTGTCCCACGAGTACTGCTACTTCTCGTCCCCGCCGTCTCACCAACACTGCTACTTCTCGTCCCCGCCGTCTCACGAGCACTGCTGCTTCTCGTCCCCGCCGTCTCACGAACACTGCTACTTCTCGTCCCCGCCATCTCACGAACACTGCTGCTTCTCGTCCCCGCCGTCTCACCAATACTGCTACTTCTCGTCCCCGCCGTCTCACCAACACTGCTACTTCTCGTCCCCGCCGTCTCACGAACACTGCTGCTTCTCGTCCCCGCCGTCTCACGAACACTGCTGCTTCTCGTCCCCGCCGTCTCACGAACACTGCTACTTCTCGTCCCCGCCGTCTCACGAACACTGCTACTTCTCGTCCCCACAGTCTCACGAACACTGCTACTTCTCGTCCCCGCCATCTCACGAACACTGCTACTTCTCGTCCCCACCGTCTCACGAACACTGCTACTTCTCGTCCCCGCCGTCTCACGAACACTGCTACTTCTCGTCCCCGCCGTCTCACGAACACTGCTACTTCTCGTCCCCGCCGTCTCACCAACACTGCTATTTCTTGTCCCTACCGCCTCACGAACACTGCCACTTCTCGTCCCCACTGTCTCAGGAACACTGCTACTTCTCGTCCCCGCCGTCTCAGGAACACTGCTACTCCTCGTCTCCACCGTGTTACGAACACTAAAATTTATCGTCCCCATTGACTAACGAACACTGCTACTTCTCGTTCCCACCATCTAATGAACACTGCTGCTTCTCGTTTCCACAGTCTCACGAACACTGCTATTTATCGACCACATCGTCTCACGAACTCTACTACTTCTCGTTCCCACCGTATCACGGACACTGCTATTTATCGTCCCCACATTCGCAGTTGGCTTGGATATAAATTAGCCGGTGTGGCTAACTTCTGGTGAGGTAACATTTACATATTGCGAATTGAGCAATATGTGAATATAAAAAAACGGAAAGTTTCATCCATAGGTGACCCTAGGCACTGTAGTTCTTAATACCCCACGAAGTTGCTGCAAACATATGCGTACGCCGCCAGGCGAAAATGCGGCACGAGTTAAATAAATTCGAAAGTGTCGTCACGTGACCGAGCCTGGAACAGGTGTGTGACTGGACATAATATGGCTTCAAGGCGAGTTCACTCATGAAATGCAGCATGGATCTAGGAACTGGGGAGGGGGCAGTTAAGGTAACTCCACCCCTCCCCAGAAACTTTGGAGGGCTTGAACATGGACCCACCCGACGGTACTAGATGGAAAGAAACGGTTCTTACCTACACTTACAGTTGTACGTTGTAAGTGTACGTTGTAATTATACAGTTGTACATTGCAATCTACGTTGTAAGTGTACCACAAATTGACAGTTTCTACCTAGGCTTAATTATAGATGTCGCAGCGCCTGGAATGCATCCCTGTGCTGTTTGGCGAACCACTTTGTTCAGGGGTCGTCAAGAAAGCGCGTTGAAATTGCGCCAAGGGTACTTCAGTGCGTGCTAATGACACACCCAGGATCGCTCTGATAATCGCTGTCACACGCACACAGTATGTTTCCGTCGGTGTGATGACCGGTTCTACTGTCGCATGACACACAGGTCAAAATCGCATCCAGAGTCGGCACGACCTCATATCGCGACAACACAGTACAGCCTGCACGCACGTCCACCAGCTGAAGCCAGAGACACGAGGGCGGCAACTCAACGTCACCGACTTTCTGTGAAGCAGAATGCGCCGTGACAGCTTCCATGGTCAAATCCATGGTTGGACTGATTTGAACTGGACACCATTGGGATTCGCTCAGCTCGGCTGCTCGGTCAGCTCAACTTCCACTCGGTCTTATTCGCTGGGAATTATACTATCGGTATTCACACACATATATGTATACATATATAAATATATATCCACACATATATACATATATATATATATATATATATATATATATATATATATATATATATATATATATATACATATATATGACTGTACATTAAAGCAATCATGGTTTTGAAGCTCCGGAACGGTAGACATCTGCCATCGTCTGATCCCTGGATAACGGGGTCAATCAAATTCCATCACGTACAACACGCGAGCGTAGCCGTCCGTTCTCCAGCGTGGACACATCCCGAAGCCACGGCATTTGAAACCCCCCGGCCCCGACACGGCCGATTTGTGATCCCCTGGTGAAGCCGCCGCCTCCGCTCACTCTTCGCACGAACAAAAACGCGAGCTTTTGTTCCAGTTGCCCTGCAGCTGCGAGCATCGTTGATACCTAGCTGGCAGCCACTGTGGAGTGGGGCGCAGTGGCCTGGCAGGCAGGCGGCAACACCAGGACACTCCGGAATTTCACAGACGAGATGCAGGCACGGCGCTTAGTTCCATTTATTCCGTGCGCCATTACATCTGTTTACTGCCCGTACATTTCCATTACATTCATCCAGGTGGTCTCTCTGGCTCTCTCGCTCTCTCGCTCCCTCGCTCTCTCGCTCTCTCGCTCTATCGCTCCCTCGCTCCCTGGCTTTCGCTCCCTGGCTCCCTGGCTCCCTGGCTCTCGCTCTCTGGCTCTCGCTCCCTGGTTCTCTCACTCCCTCATTGTCTCGTCCTCTGGTCCCCGGGTTCTCTGGCCCTCGGGCTCTCGGCCTCCCGGCTCCCGGGCCCTCGGGCTCTCGGGCTCTCGGGCTCCCGGGCCCTCGGGCTCTCGGGCTCTCGGGCTCTCGGGCTCTCGGGCTCTCGGGCTCTCGGGCTCTCGGGCTCTCGGGCTCTCGGGCTCTCGGGCTCTCGGCGTCTCCTTTCCGAATGAATATCAAAGCGAATGTTTCGAGCAAAGCGACCCACAACTTATTCAACATGTGTGGGGCATACGGAAGAGTACGTTGCAAGTGTATGGACGTAAACATGCCACAGTTCTAGACAGGCTTGTACAGTTATGGACAGACATTTCATAGGCACCCCTATTCTCCCATCATGCATTTAAGATTGAATCAATGACAAGTTCACGCTAGAATCCTGAATTAAAAACGAACGTTTTGAGCATTTCCTTGGTTTAATTTTTGTGATCACGAGAAACATCGCAGCAGACGGTCGGTGACTGCAGAGGGAAATGGACAGCATAGTTCGCGTGAATCCAAGTATGTCGAGGGTGTGATCGACTTCTGACCACCAGCTGTCGGACGAAGCGTGCACACAAAACTCACTGGCTCGGAGGTCAGGATTGCCATGGCTGAAGTTCTCGGGCGGGATCCAGACAACCCCTCCTCTTCCTGGTTTGGCACCCGGTCAATGCTAATTTGTAATTTGTCCCATTCCATCAGACAAGTTCCGGGCCCGACCCCCCATCACTCCTACTGATTTAGTGAGAGGTCTCTAGGCTTTGCTACAGCATACACTGCACATTTGAATCTGGCACCTCTGAGGTGCGTACAGAGCCCTCTCCATCTCGCACTGCATGACCGGACACTCCGCGTTCCCCAGGTTCACCGGGAGAAAGTCATCTAAGTGCAGGGTGTGCATGGGATTGGGTGTACGTGAAGTTGGTTCGCTCACACGAAATGTCGTAGGAGTAATGCTAAATATTGTGGAAAATATTGTAGACTGATGCTAAATATTGTGAACCAATGTTAAATTTTGTGCACTGATGCTAAATATTAATTACCAATCCTAAATATTGTGGAGTAATGCGAAATATTATGGAGTATTGCTGAACATTGTGGACTGATGCTGAATATTGTGGACTGATGCTAAACATTGTGGACTGATGCTAAACATTGTGGACTGATGCTAAACATTGTGGACTGATGCTAAACATTGTGGACTGATGCTAAACATTGTGAACCGATGCTAAACATTGTGGACTGATGCTAAAATTGTGGACTGATGCTAAACATTGTGGACTGATGCTAAACATTGTGAACCGATGCTAAGTATTGTATACTAATACAGCACACAGCGTCCCAACGCAGTCGTGGTTTCTCCGCCTGCACTCCGACTAATACCATTCCAAGACAAACAGTAATCTAGAAGCGAATAATTGCAAACATCTCTTGCACGGCAACTCATGATCAGCAGGGTACCTCCCGACAGAGCTCTCTCTCTTTCTGTACGCCAATATGACGGAGGAGGCATAGACGAAGCTCCCGGCTGATGCGGGGTCGACAAGTTCATACTTTGTCGGAAAGGTTCCACCACCCGTGTTATCACAGTGGTCTACGAGGTAAATTGGTGGCAGATAAGTGTACAAGGAATTGTTGATCAATGCTTCGGGGAAAAAACACAAAAATTGTCGTCTGCGCCTGCGGACAAAAATCAAATTGTTCCCCTGCACTGCTCGCTTCACAACACTACGGGATACACAAAGCTGCTGAAGCCCGCCGCGAATGACGCGCCTCGATTCCTCCCTACGCCGAACCACGCCGTGTACGGCAGTTCAAACTCGCACGACGTACCGGTAGCGGCGGTGGCGGCGCGGGCCGAGGCGAGCGCGGATCCCACTACCAGCAGCGGGACGAGCCAGCCGCCAGCCATCCTCTGGCGACAACGGGCGCCGCACCTTTCAGCACCGTCTCCCGGGGAGCACACGGAGAGCACGCGCGGAGCACACGCGGAGCACACGGAGCACCGCGGTCGGGCGGGTCGCGGCGACCACTGGCGACGCGGCCGGCGTGCATGCTGACCTCTCTGGCCGCGGCGCCGCCCCGACCGCCGCCGGCCACCACTCTCACCTGCCGGCGCACACCGGGACAGCGTGCCGCACAGCGCGCCACGCGCCGCGCGCCGCTGACCAAAACGGGCCGGCGCACGCCGAGGCCGGCTTTGTTCACTGGAGAGGACAACGGACAACGGGGTGGCTGGCTTTGTATCGGACCCTCGCGCTACCTGCCTGAACGGCACGGCTGAAGACGATAGAGAGAAGGCACATGATCCCTCAGTTCGACAACCTCTATTGGCACTCTGTGCCAACTTGAAACTGACTCAAAAAGGAGTACAACGTACCGTTTTGTAGCTCAGAGGAACTGACGTATGGTAAAGCGTACATATTTGGACAGGCCGACATAGTACCCCGTCAATATGAAATATCGCTGAGCTGAATGCTTTTAATTGAATGTACTTGCTGTATGTTTCATTGAGGCTCAGAACAATTTCCTCACAGGTATAAAAAAAAGACATAAAAAGATTAGTGCAACTCTGAGCCACAAGGGCTCTTCTTGGTTGCACTCTGTACACTGAACCAGTTGCCCACCAAATCTGCCAATCAGCCCTCCCTGTAATACTGAAAAGCAAGCCCTCTATTCTTATAATGATTGTCTATGCTGTTTTTAAAGATGTTCAATGTGCTGCTACTGACGATGTTTTCTGGCAGCTGGTTCCAGTGTTCCACTACCCTGTTGGTGAAGAAAGTTTGCCTTAACCTTGTTCTGCTGTGGTTAATTTTAATTTTGAATTTATGACCTCTAATTGAATCATTTCTGTTAAATTCAAACATTTCCCCAAGGTATCCCCTCTCCAGACCATTGACAAATTTAAAGACCTCGATGAGATCTCCTCTCAGCCTTCTATATCTAAGTGAAAACATATTCAATTTCTTCAATCTTTCCTCATATGCCAGGTTGCTTATGCCATTAACCATTTTTGTAGCCCTCTTTGTACTCTCTCTAAAAGCCAACAATCTTTTCATAGCTAGGAGACCAAGCTTGGATGCAGTATTCCAAATGTGGCCTGACATATGCACAGTAAAGCTTCCTGATCACTTCCTCACTTCTGTATGATACATTCCTATTTATTGCCCCGAGCATTCTCAGTGCCTTCTTCCTGGCTTCCTTGGTCTGTTCTGATGCCCCCAATTTTGTGTTTAGAATAACACCTAAATCCTTCTCCTGTTGAGTCACTGATGGCACTTGGCCACCCATCAAGTATGGAGCCTTCATATGCTGCTTACCTACATGCATGATTTTGCACTTATCAAAGTTAAATTTCATTTGCCATTCTTCGGACCACTTCACAAGTTCGTCTAAGTCTTTTTGCAGCGAGATATGCTCATCCTGACCTGTTATTGCCCTAAAGACCTTCAAATCATCTGCAAATTTCACAACTTTACTGCTTAGGCCACTTTCAATGTTATTTACAAATATAATGAACAGTAATGGCCCTAGTACTGACCCCTGGGGGACTCCACTAAGAACATTTTGCCATGATGACTTTGTACCATTTAGCATCACTCTTTGCTGTCTATCTGAAAGCCACAACTCTATCCATTTTAAGATGCTACCTGCAATACCATGGGACTGAAGCTGTATCATTAACCGTTTATGGAGTACCTTGTCAAAGGCCTTACTAAAGTCAAGATATGCTACATCAACCTGATTTCCCTGATCAAATTGTTCTGTGGCGAAGTTAAAAAAGTCCAAGAGGTTTGTGAGACACGATCGTCCTTTTCTAAATCCATGTTGAGTATCTTGAATCAATCTGCTACCTTCCAGATAACTAACTATTCTATCCTTGATAATTGATTCGAGTACCTTGCAGACCAGGGATGTGAGACTTATTGGCCTATAGTTTTCAACTTTCCCTCTTTCTCCTTTCTTGAAAATAGGAACTACATTTGCCCTTTTCCAATCGGTTGGAATTTCATTATGTGAAACTGATCTACAAAATATTATACTAAGTGGAAATGCCAGTTCCTTTTCAGTTTCCCGCAACACCCTAGCATAAATATCATCAGGTCCTGCTGCCTTATTTGGCTTTATTTTCCTGATATGATTGTAAACAACATCACTACCAATGAAATCAACATCATTTGTCAGATCCCATGTAACTGAACTATGGTGTATGGTCGGCAGATTGGTCATATCTTCCAATGTAAACACTGATTTGAACTGCTTGCTCAGCTCCTCAACCATCCCACTATCCTCACCCAATGTAGTCCCGTTTACTTCCAGTGGACCAATTGTGCTAAAACTTTACTCAGCTTGTAGAAACTAAATAACTTTTACTGTCCCCATTACAGTTTCTAGCTAAATCCAGTTCCTTTGCTCGCTTTGCTGCTCTGGTTTTTTGCTTCACAGTGTCTCTAGCTTTTCGATACGCCTTTAGATTAATGACATTTGAGGCTTCTTTAAAAATTCTAAATGCAGTTTTCTTAGCCCTAATTGCTTTTATCACGTCTGGTGTAAGCCATGCTGGCTTTCCTACCCTTCTTTGCGTCTTTGCTTTTGGGGGACATGTCTAATCTGAGTTTCCTTTAAGTAAGATTTGAACTTTTCCCACATTTCACAGGCATTTAAATTGGAGAATTCTTCTTCCCATCTGATGGCACTTAAAGCCGCTCTCATGCCGTTAAAGTCTGCTCTGTTGAAATTTGGAACCTTTACCAAATTATCCTTGATAATTTCTCCTACATGTGCCTTGAATCTAACTATGTTATGGTCACTTTTTCCCAGAGTTTCGCCTACAGTCAAGTCTTGAACCAAGTCACTTAAATCCGAGAATACAAGGTCCAAGAATGAACCATGCCTGGTAGGTTCCGATACAAACTGGTGTAAAAACAGGTCCTCTTCAAGGCATTTCCTGATCACTGGAGCCAGCTCTGTCAATTTTCTTGATTGGCTGCTGATCTTCGCAGGTTTTATCTAAGCTGATCACTGGACCGTGTCAATTTGTATTGATTGGCTGTTTCCCGGTTTTACTTCGTGGGACGATACCCGCCGCTCTATTCTTCCTTTCGTTTATATGTGAGGTGACACCCGTCACACCACATGTTATTTTTTTCGTCAGCGGAATCTTGTTCCTTGCGCTTCTGTGTGTTCTTTGTGATCGTGTAGGTCTAATTAGGTTGAGCTTTTCCCCACGATGTGAAAAACTGCAAAAAGTTGTTGACCTCAGCTCGCCACTGGACTCCGAATCGGAATTTCCTCCACTGACCACGCCTGCTGGCCATCGCTGGACTCCGGACTTTGCACGTAATGCTCCATCTCTCGATACAACCGTTGGTGGCCCGCGACGACCCATTCCTTTGGATGACGCCATGGGAGCCATCTGTGCCCCACCGACCACTGCTTGTCTCAAGACCACAACCACGTCTCACGATCCGGACAAAACCATTACGCTTCATGCCGCTGACCCATGCTCGAACCAGACCACACCCTCCCATCCTGCCCCAATCCAGCCCACCGAATACTACCTCGATACTGTACGTCTCAATACACTCTTGCCTAGTCTGTCTTCCTGTCTGCTTGTCTGCCTGTCTGCCTGTCGAATGAAACCGTCTCCTTCAGTCGTATCAATGTTTTCTGGCCAACCAAACAACTCCTCGCCATCTGCTCTTTAGCTAATCCTGGCATTGAAGTTCCTGCCAGCGGAACCCTTGTTATCAAAACCCAAATCCAAACCAAAGCCCTCTTCCGCACCACCACATTTTGTGGTAAATCCGTCAGTCACTCCATTCCAACCGCAGCACTACCAATGGCATCATCTTCCCGCCGAAGTCCTGCTCCATGTCTGTAGAAGATATTCATTTGATAGATATCGTGCTATATCTATATATTTGCTATAGCTATCTATTGGTAGATAATATATATACATTATATATATATATATATATATATATATATATATATATATATATATATATATATATATATATATATAATATCATATATATATATATATATTCATTTGATAAAGATATTCTATTTTTCGACTCGAAATATGTTTTTCAATCATTCTTTTCACCTTCTTTTTCGCATGATTGCCATATTTCCATTTATGGAATGCTTGAAATGCTTCATCTGGTAGACGTCAAGGTCCGTTTCCTGTGGGTGCCCAGTCAATCCGACATACCAGAAAAAGATGTAAAAGGTTTTAAAAACATTGCGGTATCACAGATCGGAGAAATTAAACCACATCTCGAAGGCATTAAATCGTCAACATGACAGAGCATCCGCCATTTTGTTTGGCGAACAATGGACTCAAAACAAAAATCATAGCACAATTACGCCTCATGAAACCTGTTGTTGAGTCATTGATATCATTTTTTCAAACAAACTTCCGCGAGGAAAAAGTCATACCAAGGCTCAGCATAGGCCATGCATATCTCCAACATCGATTCATTTAGACAGCTACACACTTTCTAGGCCGTCATTCTCATCATGCAACGCCCATCTTACTGACACCCACATTCTCCTACGCTGTCAACAATACCAGATGCCCTCCTACAAGATGATGCCTACAATGCCCTCGAGAAACACTGATCGACCACGGCCGAGCACACACCCTTTGCACACGGTCTTTGCACGGTCTTTGCCCACACGGTCTTTGCACGGTCTTTGCCCACACGGTCTTTGCCCACACGGTTGGGAGATGAACACTCGTTTCTCATTCAAGTACTTTTCATTTTTTATCCGACAAACCAACTTGCTCCGAAACTAATAAACTGACATTTGCCACGTGATAAATTGTTCTTATTTTCCATGGCACGAAGTGGCCTGAGGAAGCGAAGTGCGTAATTTAGCAAGACTAACACACTGTGTATTTATAATCGAAGCGAAGTTGTCGACAAGCAAACAAAGGGACAGAAGTAGATCATGGGAGCTGTATAACCACTGCAGTTGATGCGCCCTAAAACCCAAATAGCTAACTGACAAAAGTAGATCGACCACATGAAGCAGTGGATTAAGGAGATGCCTTGGAGAGGAAAGCATCTCCTGTCCTTTTAAAATATACCCTCCCGCTTCCCCTTGAAACTGATGGCCAAAGGCCGGAAGGGTGTCGATTGGCCCCTCATCAGATAGAGAGGGCCCTAGTCACAGACACGTCCAAGCAGATATGAAGGGCCCTGGACTGACGGAGGGGGTGGGGCTCGGGTCCTTGAATGGACTCCCTGCCTGACGGAGAGGGCTCTGGCCAGCAAGCCGGGCCCCGGAGCTAACGGCGGGGGCTTCTGAGTAGTGAAAGGGGTTCATGTCATTAACAGTGGACAAAGTTTACCAGGGGCTCCTTACAAATGTGTGCGCCCTCTTAAGATGTGTGCGTCCTCCTAATCCTGTGTGCGATCTTCGGCCCAGGACTCATCACGTCAGCTCGATGCCCTCTCCGGCTGTCAGGGACCCCCCTGTCGGCTGAGTGACCAGCTCTGTCGGCTAAGTGACCAGCTCTGTTAGTTCAAGGACCCTTTTCGTTGGTTCAGGGTCCCCTTTACTGGTCAGGCCCTCGCCGTAAGTCCGGGAACCCTTGCAACAGCCCATGGCCCTCTCCGTCGACCTAAAGGTGTTTCACGCGGGGCCGGGTCGGGCCCTAGGTGACTGGCCGTGATAATTCTTCATCAATTTGGGGGCCCTCTTCATCGGCCCTTGACCATCTCCACCGGCTCTCCGTCGCTTTCGTTGATCCAGATGCCCTCCTTCACGTCGATCCCGGGGAAATTCACGTCGACCCAGAGACTCTTCACACCGGCTCAGGAGCCCTTCAATTGTCGGTACTGGGACTCTTTCCGGTCACCCGGAAACACACCTACTGAATGCCTCTTGGAGCGACAAATGCATGTGCTTCGTCATGGCGTATGCTAGAACACAACGTGATCAACGGCCCTTAGTGTTCTGAAGGAGCACTAAGGGCCGCTGAGGATATGCCGGTGAGGAATATCCTGCTACACCAGGCATACCCCATGGCTCCCTTGACGCGCCACTTATGGAGACAGAAAAATTGTCGCTTCTCCGAACATGCAGATGCCGAAACACGCACGGTTGAATTATAATGAGTACCGATACCTGGCGGTCGCTTGTGAGTGTGGGGGATATTACCGATACCGGGTGGCCGTCTGTGTGTGAGCTGGAATATTACCGATACCGAGTGGCCGTCTGTGTGTGAGGTGGAATATTACCGATACCGGGTGGCCGTCTGTGTGTGGGGTGGGATGTTACCGATACCTGGCGACCGTTTGTATGTAGGGTGGGATATTACCGATACCTGGCGGCCATTTGTGCGTGTGGGGCCATCACCGATACCGGGTGGCCATCTATGTGTCGGGGGATATTAGCAGTGCCGGACGGTTGTCTGTGTGTGTGTGTTGGGAGGATAGTACCGATACCGGGTGGCCGTCTGTGTTTCGGGGGATATTAGCAGTGTCGGACGGTTGTCTGTGTGTGTGTGTGGGGGAGGATAGTACCGATACCGGGTGACCATCTGTGTGTCGGGGGATATTAGCAGTGACGGACGGTTGTCTGTGTGTGTGTGTGTGGGAGGATAGTACCGATACCGGGCGGCCATCTGTGTGTCGGGGATATTAGCAATGCCGGACGGTTGTTTGTGTGTGTGTAGGGAGGATAGTACCGATACCGGGTGGCCGTCTGTGTTTCGGGGGATATTAGCAGTGTCGGACGGTTGTCTGTGTGTGTGTGTGGGGGAAGCGGAACTTTGTTGGGGAATATTACAGGCCGGACGGTTGTCTGTGTGTGTGTGTTGGGAGGATAGTACCGATACCGGGTGACCATCTGTGTGTCGGGGATATTAGCAGTGCCGGGCGGTTGTCTGTGTGTGTGTGTGGGGAGGATAGTACCGATACCGGGTGACCATCTGTGTGTCGGGGGATATTAGCAGTGCCGGACGGTTGTCTGTGTGTGTGTGTGTGGGGAGGATAGTACCGATACCGGGTGACCATCTGTGTTTCGGGGGATATTAGCAGTGTCGGACGGTTGTCTGTGTGTGTGTGTGGGGAGGATAGTACCGATACCGGGCGGCCGTCTGTGTGTCGGGGGATATTAGCAGTGCCGGACGGTTGTCTGTGTGTGTGTAGGGAGGATAGTACCATACCGGGTGACCATCTGTGAGTAGAGTTAGATATTATTAATATTGAGTGGCCATCTGTGTATGGGGTATGATATTACCGATACCTGGTGACCATCTGTGTGTGTGTGTGATGTGGGGGAGATTGATCCAGCGCTGCATCAGGGTCAGAATGAAGCAGTGCAGCGGCGTGATCGAGCCAGCGACCCCTCCCGCAGTGCAGTACACGCATTAAGCATGCAGCGGTACTCGTGCGCTGCCGGGCATAATGAGAGCGGAAGGTCAGATTTCGGCGGTCTCCAAGGCACGTGCTGAAACTCGGTCCTATTTGTCAGTCAACCGAGGCCAAGGTGGCCGATGTGACTGATCGATGTGACTGATCGATGCAACTGGCCGATGTGACCGATCGATGTAACTGATCGATGTGACCGATCGATGCGACTGATCGATGTAACTGGCCAATGTGAGTGGTCGATGCTGATGTCAACCAATGTGACTGATCGATTGAAAGTAATCCGACGAACTCCAAGCACTGCTTGGTTCGAAAGAAGCTCGAATCGAAGGCGGTGTGCACTTTGCCGGGCTGCGGGCCTTCCGGGTAGATTGCTACTGGAATAGCTAGAAGCTATGCACATAATAATGGTGCTAATGATGACATATTATTCAGAGCAAATATGACATGCATGGATGAATAGATAAATGGACAGATTGTCAAATGAGTGATTAGAATATGCATGCACACATGTACTCAGATTCATAATCACATACATACATACATATATGCGGACAGAATTAGGGGACCGAGGGCCATGCCTCTCCAAACTGGCTGATAATTACGTCGAACTTTCGCATTAGAATAGCATGTTCTCGACATTTACAAATGTTTCATGAGACAGATATTGTCTTGAACACTTGCCAGTTGTTAATTGTTCACATCTGAAGATATATCTCTCAAAATCGGAGAACGAATTTGACGCTGGCTTCCAAAAACCGGTCAGTCTTCGAATCACCGGTCCAAATGCAGTTAAATAAAAATTAGCAAGCAACAATCCAAGATGAGGCGAGAAAGGACTTTTTATTCCTTCACGTATTTATCTTTGGGCAGATGCTCCTATGCTCACCACTATCGGCGCTTTTCAAATTAGACCAACAATGCGCGGTTTGCTTCGCAACTTCCACTCTAATCTGAAATGTCTATACAGATGTCTCTCTCCACGAATGCACTCGTGACATCTCTGTACGGCTCAGGTGGATGCGAGGCGCATCAACCTCCGGGTGATTGAGGTGAGAGAAGGCACCACATAGCAAGGCCTACCACGGTACGAGAGACGGACCAGGCGATTATGATTTTCTGATAGACCTGCCGATTTCGCACGTCTTGTTTTGTTTTCTGAGGTGAAGCAGCTCCGAAGTTAAATGGAATATTTAAACGACTGCGATCGTCTGTTTGTTTGTTTATTTGTTTATTGGGTGCTTCACGACGCACTTTATGCACATTCACGGCTAATGGCGCCGCCTGCACTGTTTCACCGCGGGATTGGGAGATATCCCGAGCGGCGCTAGTGTCGAGCCCGGGACCTTTGGTACCCAGAGCCCAACACCTTAACCACTCGGCCATCCCCGCCCCTACTGCGGTCATCTTTTTCGGAATTAGAAGAACAGCATATTTTGTTTTGCCTTGAAATGGTTTGGTTCCAACAGATGTTGTCAATGCTACGGATTGAAATAGTGGTGTTCCTTTTGTCCTGTTTACGCGGATAAGATGTTAGTATGAGTCGGATTAGCAAATAATTCCATGCAAATAATCCTGACACGAATGTCAGGATTAGCTCAACTGTATACACTTCGATTTAGAAGCCAAGATCAGAGTTAATGCTGTATTTGATTTGGCACACCAAACACTGGTATGGTGGATAATCTGACTTTTGGGGCATTTTAAGACAATGTCTAGTTAGCTAGGACCGCTTCCAGAGGGAAGCAAATAAAAAAGTGATCTTCCCCTAGGAGGAAAGATTACTTTTCACCAACTCCGTTGCATTCTTCACACCGATCCCGGCTGCTAGTAACACGGCTCCTTTGGTGATACTAGCGCCACCTTTATAATAGTTATCAGTGGTGTCCTAGCAGAGGTCGCTAGTGGTCGGAACACTGAAGAAAATAATTCACTTATGGACAAAATAGTTCGCTTGGTGTTTTAGGAGACTGCATTTAAAACTGATTTGCTTAAGCCGGAAGAATAAAACCGCCAGTCAGCCGACCTTCGGAAAGCGCCAACCGCTAGGCATCGCGCTGCTGTCTACTTCATCCTCAGCAGTTAGCCCGAGCAGGCTTAGATGTGCGAGACGAACGGGAGTTGTTCTCCGAGTCAACGGCATTCATCATGTTCGTGTATCAGCTGCTTTTTTCAACATAATGATGCGAAATTTCCCGTGCAGAATTCTGACAGTATTTCCAAAGCGTCTTGTGTCACACACACGAAGATTAAGACTAGGAGAGTCACAATATTACGAGAACCTACTGAGGTTAACGTTAAGGTCACGTTAGGTCTGTGATACTGACAGTTCGTGTCTGTGGTGCTTATCAACCCATAATTGACATACACAAAGATGTGCAGCAGTGCTGCAGCACTAACAGATGAAACGAATTGCGCCCACCTAGTCCGGTCAATGCTAAGGAGAGGCGGATTTAGCTACCTGAAAAAGGAGCATACGAAAAGAGCCGTGGGTTCTTTCACGACGCATTTGATTGCTACGTCACAAAACGTCGCCAACCTCTCACCTCGATTGATCACGGGTGGAATCTGTAGTCGTGCCGGTTGCGAGATGCGAACCGACAATCTTGAAATCAAGAGTTCAACACCCTGCCGACCGAGCTACCGAGGCCCGAAAAATGAGCGTGACACACGACCAGTCTGGAGGCTACGCCATACTCAGCGACGATTATTACGCCGACGTGCAGCAGAGGGATGGTCCATGCGAGCCGCCGTCCTCCTCCCCTTGGCTCCGCCACTGCCCACGCAGGGCGTTGTAAGGCAGCCGGCGCCTGGGCGGAAGGACCCGCCGGCCCGCCGGCCGCCAATGGGCGGGGGCGGGGGCGGGCCGGGAGGGCGAAAGTCGGCCCGAGGTGGACCGGTCCTTTTTGTAGCTGTAGCGGTGTTCACCAGCATGGTTCGATTGTGACCGTTCTTGGCATGCCGATGCATAGTTGATGGCGAAATGGAACTGGGGAGGAGTTCGGTCGTACTTGGTTCCTGTCCCATACATGTCAGAAAAATATGGGAGGTAGTCAACCCCCTTCCCCCCGCGCTATCAGCGGGTAGGCTAAATAAAATAAAAACACGGTGGGTACCTAAGGCGTGCCCGGACCCCGAAATCATAATTTAACCATGTATGTCGTTCACCCGGATGCCGAAAGGAAGATTTCGTCCGCTGCAGTGTAGTTAATGTTCTAAGAACAGATTCTACACTTTATGATACATGGGTGTTTTTTTAAACGTGTCTTGTTTTATTTGTTTTCTTTTCTAACGTATCTTATGGCTGTGGTTTTGATTTTTACCGATTCTTTTGTTTGGTGTTTTCTTTTGTTTTCAAGGTATCTTTTTCATTTCGTTATCTTCCCCTTTTCTTTTATTTATCACAGGTCATGAATAATGCGTGCAATTGAAAGAAGCTTGAGGATATGTTCGTGTAATGTTAGATGGTCGTTGTTGAGATGAGTCGTGACGCTTAGTAGGACGTCGTTTGCGGGGCAGCAGTTTGTGACATGTCTCTCGCAGGAGTGCTTGGTGTGGAGTATGTGTTTGACGGTAACTGGTTGGCGACATGTGGTGCATTGCGGTCGTCGGCGGTTTAGCACGAGGTAGGTGTGAGCGTCCGTGACGAGCCCGGTGTCCGGGAGCTGCTCGGTGGGGTCAGCGTGCAGTGTGGCGCGCCAACTGCAGGCTGCACCAGCTTACCCACCGCCGGGCGCCTCGGACCTCAGATCGGTCCCGCTGTCCGGAGCCGGAGTCACCTGCAACAGTTGGATGGTCGCCAAGCGCCGCCACATAGCAGCACGAACGGACTATGTAGGGGTCAGGGACTCGTCTGGCATGTGAGCCACGAGGGCCGCAACCCCCGCCACCCAACAGCAAGAGCGGACCATGCAGGGGTCAGGGACTCAGTCTGGCATGTGAGCCACGAGGGCCGCAACCCCCGCCACCCAACAGCAAGAGCGGACCATGTGGGGGTCAGGGACTCAGTCTGGCATGTCTGCCGCGGGGCCGCAAGCCCCGCAGTCACGGTCATGGACCCCGCAGTCACGGTCATGGACCCCGCAGTCGCGGTCATGGACCCCGCAGTCGCGATCATGGTCCCCACAGTCACGGTCATGGACCCCGCAGTCACGGTCATGGACCCCGCAGTCGCGGTCATGGACCCCGCAGTCACGGTCATGGACCCCGCAGTCGCGATCATGGTCCCCGCAGTCACGGTCATGGACCCCGCAGTCGCGATCATGGACCCCGCAGTCGCGATCATGGTCCCCACAGTCACGGTCATGGACCCCGCAGTCACGATCATGGACCCCGCAGTCGCGATCATGGTCCCCACAGTCACGGTCATGGACCCCGCAGTCGCGATCATGGACCCCGCAGTCGCGATCATGGTCCCCACAGTCACGGTCATGGACCCCGCAGTCGCGTTCATGGCCCCCGCACTCACAGGAGCCGTCCCGTTGCTTTAGCGTTGCTGGTGGTGCCGGAGTCAGCTGGACGAAGTCTGCTGGTGGTGTCGGCCTCCGGCTGACTCCGGCTGGTGGTGCCGTAGTCAGCTGGACAGAGTCTGCTGGTGGTGTCGGGCTCGGGCTGATTCCTGCTGGTGGAGCCGGACTCCGGCTGACTCCGGCTGGTGGTCCCGGAGTCAGCCGGAGTCGGCCATCGTCACCGTCCAGCTGACCACTGGACTGTGACGATGGCCCTCACAGTAGCCGAATGACACGGCTCCTCCCCCAATCAAAACTACCACAGACGAGTCCCTGGATCAGACTCTACTAACCTATTGGGAAATGGTACGTTACACCTATTAATCCCAATTTATGTGAACTAGTTGATACTGCGGTGGTCTTTACATTTCGTTCGTAAATGAGGAGCATCCAAGCTCAATTTACTCTTACTGCTTGACATATTCTGCGTCCCAGCGACTATATTCCTGAGGTAGTAGCAGTCTGTAAAAGAATGTAATACAAATAATAATAATAATGTAAAATGATATAATAATATTTCGACATCCTACTGTGCTCGCTTCGACATCCCACACCTAATGAAAAACCATTATTTTAACACTGGAGCATGCTGCTTTTTAGGAAATTTGAATGTATCAAAAGTGGGAGGGCCAGCTACCATTGTTGGTCTACCCACTTTGAAAAGTGAATGGGCTATGGCCCCCTGCACCATGTTCCTACGCCTATGGTTGTCCTTGCTCTATGCTCGTACCCATCTCCCAGCAATGTACTGCGCCATAGACATTGCTGTCCCCAAAATGCCGAATGGTCACATTCAGCAACATACGGCTCAATGATCACATTCACGTTCCTTCATGCTCACATCCCGTGTTCGTGATGTTTCGGTATCCCACACCCACCCTCATTCACATGGCTACCGGCGGTAGTTTTCACCAGCTTATCTCGCAGTTGTTGGCCTAGATGGAGGCTGCGTGGCACCTGGTGCCATGTCTGCTTGGCACGCGTTCGGATGGATGACCGATCGCCACAAGGTTCGGTGGGGGAAGGGCGGGGTCACCTTGACCCCTCGCTACCGGATTTCGAACCGAACGTCCTGGAGAGACGGATATGTCAGCGTGATACGGCTGGCGAGTTACTTCGAATGATTTTAAGCTTCTGAAGTTTCGGCTAGCTGGCGAACTCCTCACCCAGTTCAAATGAAAATGTTCCATGAGTGTGACGTGTTTGATTCCAGGAGCTAATAACTTCCCTATATTCGGTTCTGTCCTCCTGAAACGTATTCTCCAGTTTATTCTGAGTTTATTGACACCAGATATGATATATTTTCGTGCACATATCGAGGATCAGGTTTCACAAGGCCCATGAAGTCAAGTGTACACTGTACACCGAGGCTTTGGCAACCACGGTGTTGATTGGCCCAGCTCCCGTTAATTAATCCATCAGTGTCCTGATTGGATTGGATTGGATTGTGGCTTTACAACGCACTCAGCAGCTGAGGCTGTATGGCGCCGCCTGCCTCTCACCCTGCCTCACAGTTTCCTGAAGTGTGCAGGCAAAACAAGCATCGGATCGATTCGGCAGGAGATTCGTCGGCTCTTCTGACCTGGCACGGTAATGAGCCGGAGCCGGCTGGGTGGGGGGGGAGGTGGGGGGGGGGGGGGGGGGGGGGTGGAGGCGCCGGCGCACACAGCTCACCGCAGGAATCCTCAGGAGCAGGGGGCACGTCATCAAAGCTGGGGACGGACAGCCTCCAGCACGTCATCAGAGCTGGGGACGGACAGCCCCAACCACGTCATCAGAGCTGGGGACGGACACCCTCCACCAAACCATCAGAGCTGGGGACGGACACCCTCCACCACGTCATCAGAGCTGGGGACGGACACCCTCCACCACGTCATCAGAGCTGGGGACGGACACCCTCCACCACGTCATCAGAGCTGGGGACGGACACCCTCCACCACGTCATCAGAGCTGGGGACGGACACCCTCCACCACGTCATCAGAGCTGGGGACAGCTAGCCCCCACCATGTCATCAGAGCTGGGGACGGACACTCTCCACCACGTCATCAGAGCTGGGGACGGTTAGCCCCACCACGTCATCAGAGCTGGGGACAGACACCTCCACCACGTCATCAGAGCTTGGGACGGACACCCTCCACCACGTCATCAGAGCTGGGGACGGACAGCCCCCACCATGTCATCAGAGCAGGGGACAGACACCTCCACCACGTCATCAGAGCTGGGGACGGACAGCCCCCACCACGTCATCAGACTTGGGGACGGACAGCCTCCACCACGTCATCAGAGCTGGGGACGGACAGCCCCCACCACGTCATCAGAGCTGGGGACGGACAGCCTCCACCATGTCATCAGAGCTGGGGACGCCCCCCCGTTAGCCTCCACCACGTCATCAGAGCTGGGGACAGACACTCCACCACGTCATCAGAGCTGGGGACGGACACCCTCCACCACGTCATCAGAGCTGGGGACGGCCCCAATCACCACGTCATCAGAGCTGGGGACGGACACCCTCCACCACGTCATCAGAGCTGGGGACGGACACCCTCCACCACGTCATCAGAGCTGGGGACGGACACCCTCCACCACGTCATCAGAGCTGGGGACGGACACCCTCCACCACGTCATCAGAGCTGGGGACGGACACCCTCCACCACGTCATCAGAGCTGGGGACGGACAGCCTCCACCACGTCATCAGAGCTGGGGACGGACAGCCCCCCACCACGTCATCAGAGCTGGGGACGGACACCCTCCACCACGTCATCAGAGCTGGGGACGGACAGCCTCCACCACGTCATCAGAGCTGGGGACGGACAGCCTCCACCATGTCGGCAAAGCTAGGGACGGACAGCTTCCACCACCAGCTGGTAGAGCGAATCCGGCGTGACCATGAGTTTCCTGAATGAGTCGCCTTCAACAGTTTCGAGTGGCATGACATCATAACTGAAAAACAGGAAACCACGACTGACAAGCGTGATAGCATGACAGCGGTGGCAGGATACCGAAGATCCAGGGATCGTCAGTGGCTTCACTTTGGTGAGAATTCGACGCTTTGTACTGGACGGCGTCCTGGGGTGTGACGCAGAACGATCGGAGAATGGCTGAATTGGACGCGTTTCTTGTGTTGTACGCCGTATTTTTCCTATTCTAAGTATGCATGAGCAGCTACGACTTCGGAACCTAACCCCCAGGACTGCAGGGCGCCAAGTAGGGATGTGAGGGGTGCGCTGTAGACCTGCAGTCGCAGTCCAATCGTCACGAGTGATGCTGCGGAAGATATTGCCACCTAGCAATGGCAGGACATGCCATCAGGACACACCACCAAGCACCAAGTAGCAGGACACACCACCAGGACACACCACCAGGACACACCACCAAGACACACCACCAGGACACACCACCAGTTGTAGGCAGTGAAAGCTGGGATAAGTGTAGTGAAATAAAGTGAAATATTTTGGTGCCGGCCTGCGGCTCCGAAATACTTCACGACAATTCGCTCCTTTCACAAGTCACAGGATCGCAAGACACAAGACCACGAGCCGCCTTTAGGATGTGTCGACCCATGCGTCCAGCGCCACTCTGGGCTTGATCTTGGAACGAATGACGATGCCAGGGAGTTGGTGTCCGCCTCCCGAGACCGTGACGTCATCGTCTCGCCGCTCATTATAGCCTTGTTTCCATGTCAGGTTTGAATTGGGATTGGATTTCCACAATAAATCGAATCCGGATTACAAGGCGCGTTTCCATGACCATCCGCGAGGAAATCAAGATTACATGTAAGATTTCCGAATCCGGATTTGGTGGGAAATCCCGGATTTGCTGACAGTTGCGGCGCACGTGCGACATTTCCCTTCAATACTCAAAACATATGCCACATCGGCGTGGGCTGCGTCGTTGGATGAGAGACTCGAAGTTGGCTTGTTGTTATTTGGGAATGTATTATATTATATTTTATTATATTATATTACATATTATATTCTATATTATATTATAAACCCAGTCACCCTTCACCAAAAACCTTCCAAATACGACGTCGCCGCTGACGACAGGGGAAGCCGGAAAAGGACGCGAAGTGAATGCTACCATATGCTTCCAACTCCTGGGAAATCCCGATTTCCTCGGGAAATCTTCTTTCTAAGCCGGATTCGGAAATCCAATCCAGTAAGCTGACGAAGGCGCTTCCATGACTTCGGAAATCCGGATTGGTAAGGAAATCCGGATTTGCTAGTGTCATGGAAACTGTAACGTGTCCACACTCGGGTACACGGGCCACCCGTTCAGCCAATGCTGCCTGAGAGACAACTGAATATCACGTGACTAAGAAAAGTCGAGAATTCCTCGTCTCCACCGCTGACATACATGAGCACTAAGCAGGAAGAAAGAATCAGATCGCAACTTTTAAGGTGTTGAATGTTACGACTAATATCCAACGATGCTCCATTCCATTTTCTCAGAAAACAGGCAACTGCCGTGCCGGAACCGTGACCTCGGAATGACACCAACAATGCAAAACAGGGCTCATCTCGCATCGGATATGCGACTCGGGTGCAGTCGTTGCCTCGCCTGCCGTAATAAAACGGCGAGCGCAAGGTGGAAGTGACTAGCATTTATATCAGAACTAATCCGGTACTGAACCGCCTGAAGAAACATGTATTGGAGGGCGTGTGGCATTTGCATTTTAGTGAAAGGACAGCCAGTAGAGCTCGTAAGAAAAACACGCCCCACCAAGATACCAACAAAACATGACCACACACACAAACACACATACATACACACACACACACACACACACACCCACATACACACACACACACACACACACACACACACACACACACACACACACACACACACACACACACACACACACACACACACACACACACGCATACACACACACACACACACACACACACACACACACACACACACACACACACACACACACACACACACACACACACACACACACACACACACACACACACACACACACACACACACACACACACACACACACACACACACATACACACACACACACACATACACACACACACACACACACACACACACACACACACACACACACACACACATGTATATATATATACATGTGTGTGTGTGTATGTGTGTGTAAGGCTACCCTCGAAAGCCATTGAGTCTGCCCTGATACCACAAAGAACAGGCGCTCCGATGCCAGTTAGCTTCAGGTTTTATCTCTAAGCGGGCGGTACCAATTAAGTGGGTCAGGTCAGCCTTGGCCCAGTCGCGCCACTCTCCTCCAACGTTGTAACCAAGCCGGGATAACGGACAGCTGCGCGACGGACAGGGCACGACAGTTGCCACAGACACGCAACTGTATCGACACCACGCCATCCAGTGGCAGGACATCACATCTAGTGGCAGGACACACCACCAGTGGCAGGACATGCCATACAGTCATGCCATACAGTGGCAGGACATGCCATACAGTGGCAGGACACACATCCAGTGGCAGGACATGTCATACAGTGGCAGGACACACCATACAGTGGCAGGACACACCACTCAGTAGCAGGACACACCACTCAGTGGCAGGACACACCATCCAGTGACAGGATACACCACTCAGTGGCAGGACACACCACTCAGTGGCAGGACACACCACTCAGTAGCATGACACACCACTCAGCAGCAGGACACACTACTCAGTGGCAGGACACACCACTCAGTGACAGGACACACCACTCAGTAGCACGACACACCACTCAGCAGCAGGACACACTACTCAGTGGCAGGACACACCACTCAGCAGCAGGACACACTACTCAGTGGCAGGACACACCACTCAGCAGCAGGACACACTACTCAATAGCAGGACACATCACTCAGTGGCACGACACACCACTCAGTAGCAGGACACATCACTCAGTAGCTGGACACACCACTCAGTAGCAGGACATACCACTCAATAGCAGGACACATCACTCAGTGGCACGACACACCACTCAGTAACAGGACACACAACTCAGTAACAGGACACACCACAGAGCGGACACACACTCAGTGGCAGGACACACCACCAGCAGCAGGACACACTACTCAGTGGCAGGACACACTACTAGTGGCAGGACACACCACTCAGTAGCAGACACACCACTCATCAGCAGGACCACCACAGTAGCAGGACACACCATCCAGTGGCAGGACACATCACTCAGTGACAGGACACACAACCAGTGGCAGGACACACCATCCAGTGACAGGATACACCACCAGTGGCAGGACACACTACTCAGTGGCAGGACATACCACTACAGTGGCAGGACACACCACTCAGTGGCAGGGCACACCACTCAGTAGCAGGACACACAACCAGTGGCAGGACACACCATCCAGTGACAGGATACACCACCCAGTGGCAGGACACACCACCAGTAGCATGACACACCACTCAGCAGCAGGACACACTACTCAGTGGCAGGACACACCACTCAGTGGCAGGACACACCACTCAGTAGCACGACACATCACTCAGCAGCAGGACACACTACCAGTGGCAGGACACACCACTCAGTAGCAGACACACCACCAGCAGCAGGACACACCACTCAGCAGCAGGATACACCACCAGTGGCAGGACACACCACTCAGTAGCATGACACACCACTCAGCAGCAGGACACACTACTCAGTGGCAGGACACACCACCAGTGGCAGGACACACCACTCAGTAGCACGACACACCACCAGCAGCAGGACACACCACTCAGCAGCAGGATACACCACTCAGTGGCAGGACACACCACTCAGTAGCATGACACACCACTCAGCAGCAGGACACACCACTCAGCAGCAGGATACACCACTCAGTGGCAGGACACACCACTCAGTAGCAGGACACACCACTCAATAGCAGGACACATCACTCAGTGGCAGGACACACCACTCAGTGGCAGGACACACTACTCAGTAGCACGACACACCACTCAGCAGCAGGACACACTACTCAGTGGCAGGACACACCACTCAGTGGCAGGACACACCACTCAATAGCAGGACACATCACTCAGTAGCAGGACACACCACTCAGTAGCAGGACACACCACTCAATAGCAGGACACATCACTCAGTGGCACGACACACCACTCAGTAACAGGGCACACCATACAGTGGCAGGACACATCATTCAGTGGCAGGATACACCACTCAGTAGCAGGATACACCAGCCACTCCGCGATACTGATGCCAGCCCAGAGCCTAATCCGCTCAGCTAGGCCGTCCACTGCCACAGGGGCTGACCGAAGGCCGCTGTTGACACGCGGAGGGTGTTTGTCAGTGGCATCTGATATCGCAGCCGCCGCAGCACGCAAGCTCCCCGCCGTCGAGGCGCAGCTCGCCGTCGACACGACTTAGCTCGTCCCAGCGGGCTTTTCCACCTGGCGGACGCGGCTGGGCGCAGGTAGCTCCCGTGTGGGAGGACCTCCAGCAGGCGGGTGTATCTGAGGCTGGCCCATGTGTGGTTATCCGTGGCCAATGCAATCAAACGAGTGCCGTGTGGAAGGATATCAAGTGAGAATCCAAGGTTCGAAGCTGCTTGAAAATGGGGTACGCTGTAAGGCGTTTGGCTTGCTGGTTTTCATTCACGCGAACACATTTGTACGACCAACCAGCACGTCTGAGAACTCATTAATTGAAATGCCACCAGTTTGCTTGGCATGTCTGCTTCCATACCATGTTCTATCTCTTTGTGGATCCAGGTACGCCCATAATGTGTAACCTCAACTAATGCAATTATATAGGCGTAATCTTTGTCAAATATACCTAATCTGCTTAAAACCTACCGTCGAAGTTTAGAGGTTTGCTGTTGTTATAACGTTGGCTGAAAACTGACTTTTTTGTACCGAACAGCATATTTCATATACATCCTTCGAATAAAGGACTCAAGATACTCCAGCTTAGTTAACTTTCCAGGAAAACTTACCATATTGTCAGAACCATGAGCTCTGGATGTAGCACACCTCAAGCAAGTAACTTGACTCACCACATTCATTCCACACATTTCAAAATCGATCCTACGTCTACGTGATCATCCCGTTGCATGCAGTAAATCAGCTTAAGTGAGATCACCAATGATCAGCACTACCATCGGCAGTGACTGGAATTGGCAACTATAGTGGTAGCTGACACCCAGGAGTCCGTTTCTAACTCCTCGAACAGCGTGGTCACTTCCCGAACTTCGGTGACCTAAACTGCATTGATCTACATTGGCTCCTCTAATGTCCAAAGCATTCCATTTCCTCTTTCTTGCCATGAACACATTTGGCTTACTATTACTAGGTTTTTTATTCTCATTTAGACATTTCCACGTGTAATATTTTTGGCTCTTTCAATAAATCCTTTCACTAAGATGGTGTTGACGTCTTCGGCTCATGTCCTCCACTGTACGGGAAATGAAGTCCAGGGCGTTGGGGCAGGGATATATGTGCTGTTATCGAGGGCAGCATTTCAGATTATTTTGACCTTGATATGATGCACCTTACTTTTACTAGATCAAAGATTCTTGAACTTTTCTCTATTCGTATTTGCTAGAGGCAAATCATAGAAACGGGCGGCACTTAGGTTCATATATTATATTATATATATATATATATGTATGTCCAAACATAACCAACAGGATAAGCAGACAAACGCCCAGCATGTGTCCGAGGAATCACAGTCGGAAATAGTATCTCAGGAACGTCCGGTGGAATCTTGGTTCCCGCATTGGAAACCTGAACAAAATTCCAGCTATGCATCAGCTTCAGTGTTGGATGTTTCATGCTCACGGGAAATATATGCATGGATTCCATGATCATGCAACGCTTGATAAAAGCTGACAGTGGTTTTTCGCAGTAACATCCCATGCAGCTTCAACGCTGATCCAATGCCATGGACGCTTTCGCAAAGTATAAGGCTCCTTAAAAGCAACAACGAAATGGCAACGATTGTAACCACCGATGCGGTACCCTGAGCACATTATGTGCGTCGGGGACGGGACCTGCGGAGTGACCGCTATATTATCGGTCGCCCAAAACGGCCTCGAGCGACACATTGGATACAATCCTGCAGACGGGCCGCGGGTTCTCGTGGATCCTTCATCGCCCGGACGGCCTTGGGGTCAAGCTTAAACTGACGTGCTGACGTGGAATTCCTCCCAAGCTTCCACTTTCGCTTATGCATGGAAGCGACGAAATGGAGCGATTATCCCCGACGCCATCTTCCGCTCGCATGAGGCAGGCGATTACCGCGGACCGTTTTTGCGCCGGTTGAGGTTCTCGCGCTTGACATTCCAAGTGGAACAGCGGGAAGGCGGCGCGACCGGTCGGCCTATACGCTGCGTGGTGTGGTCATCGCACAGCTGATCGGCACGTGCACGGCACACCTGTGCACAGCCCCGCACCAGGTCGCTCCATGGCGGGTCGCCAGCACTAGGTCGGCACGACCTTCGGAGTCAGCACGTGTACTCGCTATGTGGGTTAATCCGACGGCATGTATCGTGACCGCAGAGTTTCTGCGAGAGTCAGAGGTTCTGTACGACAGGCGAATGCATTTGCGGCGACACATTGTGTGTCAATCTCTCAATTGCTGCGAATTGCTGACAATCTATTTGATCTCGATTATCATGACATCCTAAGCCCATCACCCGATCACCATTCCTGTTCATCAGAATTCGGGTTTAATACTTAGGATATACAACGTAACTAGTTGAAAACTCTCCTTAGACTCCGATGAATCCGCTGGAAACAGTTCTGTTAGGTTAAATGTAGTCTTAGAATTGTCTGAAAACCCATTGGCTGCTAAAGATAAAAGTTGTCATATACTTGCTCATTGGACAATTTTAGGAATGACACGGTCCATGGTTCAACAACTAACCATTTCAGTGAGGATTTCAAGACAGATAATGCCTTTCATAGTGATAGATTCTTCCCCGGTCGCCTACTGAAATTGTATTAATTTCGCAACCTTATCATGCCGGAAGATAGAGCGCGATGATGTAGGTATGCTTTGTTCTCATGATGCTTACCTCTACTTTGGTATCTTTTCCACATGACGGCTTCATTCATCTCACTTACGCAGTTGCTGCTCAGTGTGCCGTCATTCGCAGGGCGCGCAATTCGGGGATAGCGTAGCACATTCGTGCCAAGAGATGAGCGGTCGCTCAGGGGATTCGCAATAATTGAAACATCTGGTGTACCTGCGCGGTGTTTGCCTCAACTTAAATTAGGTAAATACAAGGTGGTGAAGGGCATGTGCTGAACAGCTAGGGTAAATAACTATGCCGCACAGCTAAGACAGAGCAATAACATCAAAGCGGAAAGACTGCTTGCATGCTTTTTGAAAGACTGCAGGATGACAGGAGAGCCATCTCAAGGGAGGCTCTCAGCAAGAGCGATCGCGCGGGAAAATGGATGCACAACGGCGACACTAGCAAACTCGAAGAGCGATAGAGCACCTTGGAGGAGCAAACCCGCGACTTGTGAAGGACTGCGGGCACAACGCCCCCTCCCCCTATAGCTTAGTTGGTTAGACCGTTAGCTTGCGCAGGTACCACTGCGCTGGCAAGACAGGGGCCGGGGGCGAGCTACCGGGGTGGCCGTATCGATGCATTGACGGCAGTTCCTGTCGTTGAATCGGAATTCACGGACCGGGTGGTGGGGCCAGGGGTCACGCAACAAGCTTTGCTTGGCGATAGAACCACAGGCTCATAAATCCACCCCAGTAGGAATTCAAACACAATTTTTATTTTCAAGCAAATAGAATCAAAATACAATATATAAAAACGTATGATAACGGTATATGATACGTGTACCTTGGTACAGGATCTGTGTACCTTGGTACAGGATCTGTGTACTTTGGTCCTTAGGTACAAGATCTGTGTACTTTGGTACTTAGGTACAAGATCTGTGTACCCTGGTACAGGATCTGTGTACCTTGGTACAGGATCTGTGTACTTTGGTACTTAGGTACAATATATGTGTGCCCTGGTACAGGATCTGTGTACCTTGGTACAGGACCTGTGTACCTTGATACAGGATCTGTGTACCTTGGCACAGGATCTGTGTACCTTGGTGCAGGATCTGTGTACCCTGGTACAGGATCTGTGTACCCTGGCACAGAATATGTGTACCTTGGTACAGGACCTGTGTACCTTGGCACAGGATCTGTGTACCTTGGTGCATGATCTGTTTACCTTGGCACAGGATCTGTGTACCTTGGTGCAGGATCTGTGTACCTTGGTGCAGGATCTGTGTACCTTGGTGCAGGATCTGTGTACCTTGGTGCAGGATCTGTGTACCTTGGTGCAGGATCTGTGTACCTTGGTGCAGGATCTGTGTACCTTGGTGCAGGATCTGTGTACCTTGGTACAGGACCTGTGTAGCTTGATACAGGATCTGTGTACCCTGGTACAGGGTCTGTGTACCTTGGTGCAGGATCTGTGTACCTTGGTGCAGGATCTGTGTACCTTGGTACAGGATCTGTGTACCTTGGTCACAGATCTGTGTACCTTGGTACAGGATCTGTGTACCTTGGTGCAGGATCTGTGTACCTTGGTGCAGGATCTGTGTACCTTGGTGCAGGATCTGTGTACCTTGGTACAGGATCTGTGTACCTTGGTGCAGGATCTGTGTACCTTGGTACAGGACCTGTGTACCTTGTGCAGGATCTGTGTACCTTGGTGCAGGATCTGTGTACCTTGGCACAGGATCTGTGTACCTTGGTGCAGGATCTGTGTACCTTGGTGCAGGATCTGTGTACCTTGGTGCAGGATCTGTGTACCTTGGTGCAGGATCTGTGTACCTTGGTGCAGGATCTGTGTACCTTGGTGCAGGATCTGTGTACCTTGGTGCAGGATCTGTGTACCTTGGTGCAGGATCTGTGTACCTTGGTGCAGGATCTGTGTACCTTGGTGCAGGATCTGTGTACCTTGGTGCAGGATCTGTGTACCTTGGTGCAGGATCTGTGTACCTTGGTGCAGGATCTGTGTACCTTGGTGCAGGATCTGTGTACCTTGGTGCAGGATCTGTGTACCTTGGTGCAGGATCTGTGTACCTTGGTGCAGGATCTGTGTACCTTGGTGCAGGATCTGTGTACCTTGGTGCAGGATCTGTGTACCTTGGTGCAGGATCTGTGTACCTTGGTGTTGTACCTTGGTGCAGGATCTGTGTACCTTGGTACAGGATCTGTGTACCTTGGTGCAGGATCTGTGTACCTTGGTGCAGGATCTGTGTACCTTGGTGCAGGATCTGTGTACCTTGGTGCAGGATCTGTGTACCTTGGTGCAGGATCTGTGTACCTTGGTGCAGGATCCGTGTACCTTGGTGAGGACTGTGTACCTTGGTGCAGGATCTGTGTACCTTGGTACAGGATCTGTGTACCTTGGTAGGGATCTGTGTACCTTGGTGCAGGATCTGTGTACCTTGGTGCAGGATCTGTGTACCTTGGTGCAGGATCTGTGTACCTTGGTGCAGGATCTGTGTACCTTGGTGCAGGATCTGTGTACCTTGGTGCAGGATCTGTGTACCTTGGTGCAGGATCTGTGTACCTTGGTGCAGGATCTGTGTACCTTGGTAGGACCTGTGTACTTGGTACAGGATCTGTGTACCTTGTGCAGGATCTGTGTACCTTGGTGCAGGATCTGTGTACCTTGGTGCAGGATCTGTGTACCTTGGTGCAGGATCTGTGTACCTTGGTGCAGGATCTGTGACCTTGGTGCAGGATCTGTGTACCTTGGTAGGGATCTGTGTACCTTGGTGCAGGATCTGTGTACCTTGGTGCAGGATCTGTGTACCTTGGTGCAGGATCTGTGTACCTTGGTGCAGGATCTGTGTACCTTGGTAGGGTATCTGTGCGCCCAGTGACTGGGGTCCGGATGACGGGATATGAGTTCAATCAGCGATCCTCACATTCGACGTCACGACTGTGACGCGTCGCCACTGCGTGTGGTTCTCGGGATCAAGCAGCGTTGTCGCTGAGTGTGCTGTGGTCAGTTCAGAGACGTCACTGTGGTCAATTGTAAATGAAACAGCCGCCCTACTTGTGAATTGTTCGATATTCTCATAGGAAGAAGTCAGTTTTGTAATTGTGGGAGGGTCGCAGTGAAAATTATATTGAAGTCAGACATCTGACAGCACGGGCGGAGACGGATTTGCGTCCCACTACTTCGCATGGAAAGAAATTAAACCTAAAAAAGCATTCCCGCGCCCATATCAAAAATATGTGCGCGATAATGCATGGGAAAAATACATGGAGACGCCCATACCATGTAGTCGAGGCGCCTGAAAGCTGAAATAAGAAACAAGCCAGACGTCCACGCAGTCGCTCTTCCACTCTGGGTAGCCTGACGCCCTGCAGTGTTGCAGCGGAGCAGTCCAATTGAACCTCGGGGACAAACAGATCGTGACCGTTGAGAAAGGTAATGGCCACCGCTGGTACCGGTGCGACTGCTGGACTGGGTCACATGAAGGACGGGCGGAGCAGGCCGTGCAATCACCGACTCAACACGAGACTGTCGAGACACATCACGTGACCGAATGTGCAGGTCACGTGGCCGCTGAGGCCGCTGGGACAGGCTCCGGTGGGTCCGTGTTTCCGCTGGGACAGGCCACGAGCCCACCGAACCACGTCACGTGACTGCTGTAGTTCAGGCATGCTGCCGGTGGTCTAGGTTACATGGCTGCAGCAACTGGCCGTTTGTATCCAGTCCTCGGTCAGAACACGTGACCTGACGCCGACACGTTGATCCCATCGCCCATGTTGGCACCTGCAGGCCAGGGCCGTAGCCAGGGTTCGCTCGGGTGGATGGGGTGAGGGGCTGCCCTCTTCGCTCTCCCGTTTGGACACGCCCTTGCGCAGAAAGCCGGTCTGCTGCGAGCTAGTGTGGCGACCAGATGACCCGACGTGTCCCTGACCCCGACCCGGGCGGGCGGTGTCGTGGCCCGCTGGTGTGGCGGTCAAATGGTCTGACCTGACCCTGACCCCGACCCGAGCAATTCGGTGCCGTGACCCGCTGGGGTGGCGGCCAGATGACCCGACCTGATCCTTGACCCCGGCCCGGGCGTCGGTGACGTGGCCCAGGCTGACATTGGCACGGGCTGGTCTTACTGTTTTATGGTCGGGCCTGGATACAGGTAGGGCCACGGTAGGCTGATTTCCTATTTTGCTTACTTCTATGATGCTTTTATTTTGCCAGGTAATGCGAATTAGAGCTCGAACGATTGTAAACTAATCCGTCAACTTCCAGAGGTGATTCCGTTCAGAAACTTGAAATATTGAGGTCCAGATGGCATCAACTCCCCTGAAATAAGCCAACAACACGGAATTGAGATTTAAATCGGGAGAGATCGACAACTTTTTGGACTTCATTAACAAAGGCCGCTTGACAAAGACAGGTTGACCCCTCAAGGTCGCAGCCTCCAACTCATAAGAACTGTGTTAAATTACCAAGGAGATCGATACTCCGATTACAAGTTGCTGATGTTCACGCAGTTAATCGTTGTGAGCACAACAGCATCCATAAAGATATTGCATTGAGCTCATTCCCAAACTTGCAATTGCTTGTCGCTGCTAAGTCACTTCCACCGGTCACTCATTGTTCCACTCATCACTCCAACACTCGCTGAAAGCACCCATTTCTATATTGCGTAAGAAGAAATATACGACCTTCAATATACCAGGAGGTGCTGAGTTTACATCAAAAGTAACGTTAAGGATTATACTGTACTACTCAACGTTTCGGCCAAGGGCCATCGTCAGGAGTATCAGGAGTGGAGGGTCATCGTCACTCCTGACGATGGCCCCTGGCCGAAACGTTGAGTAATACAGTATAATCCTTAACGTCACTTTTGATGTAAACTCAACACTTCCTGGTATATTGGAGGTCGCATATTTCTTCTCACGCAATGTCTAAAACCCAGGAGCATATAAGAGCCATTCTTCGTTATATTAAACATTTCTATATATGCGACGGCGAGACGGCAGAGGTGCAGTGCACTTGACGAGGACGACAAAAGAAGAGAGCGAGACAGGTGTTGACTCGCCGCTTATATATGAAGGTAAGGGCCAGCTGAGACAAGGAGAGAAAGGGGCCAACGGGTCGCATAAACATCCCGTACCTGCGCCACGCCCGGCGTTCAGCAAATACGCGGAGCGAATACGAGCGAGGCGACCGGGCCGCCCCGCCGGTCAGACAAACACGTCGCTGGGAATACGACGTCCAGCCCGATGTCGCGGCTGCCCGCGAACGGCAGACCACAGCGCGACATGCAGTGTCTGTCGGCAACAAGGTGGTTATCAGGTTGAATCACTGAAGGCTCGGATGGAGCCCGGTCCTTATGACTGCGGGTGTGGGCCGTGCCGAGCACAAGAACCGGACTCGTTTCGAACTCCACCGCGGCCTTGTCGAGCGCCGGCGGCGTCGCTGCCCCTCGCTTTCACGGACAGCACACGGCTTGGGCAGTGCTGTGGCGTCGGGCGTCCGGGGTGGTGTGGTGCGCAGCACGTGCTCACTGTGACACACGACGCCTCCGCTCGGGAGAAACACGACACGCTCGGCTGGGTGGCTGCGGCACGTCTCAAGGTAGGGTTTTTCGGCTGCCCTTTTGCCCTTCCTGGTTGTCCAGCCCGAGTGGCGCACCTACGCGGGAAGCGTGTGTTGCGCTCCCAAAATATTTTGTTCCCTGTGGCTTGAAATAAATGTTTTGTTACATTTCCCATGAGAAAGTTACCTGCCACCATGTGTACTAATTTATCTAGTAAATGGTCAAGTCTCAACTTGAGAAAACGAGGATGATGTTTTTTTTTTGTTCAATCGCGATACCTATGTTCATCAGTCAACGCCTATAGTCAAATATTTCGGGCGACAATGAATTTTTCTTACAAGACAGAGTGACGTAGTCGGCGCTTCAGACGTTTCAGAGATGGAGGCCACGATGCTTCCAATACAAAAGTGTCCAAAGAAGATTAAAAAGGGTATACGCACTAGGTACGATTGGCGAAAATTTACTTAGGAAGGAATATTTTACACTCAAGGATAACGCTCCGATTCTTCCAGCATTTTTGCAGAGCTGCGAGTTCCTCGGAATTTAGAGTAGGCATCCCACCTACCCATATCTGGGTACGCCATAAATATTTGTCGTCGACCGTTCGAGTTATGGTTGTGGACAACACCATAAGCGCCAGATGCAGAGCTCAAGGTGGACGGCGCCACAGTTGGCCAGTTCATGCCGCAGTGGTTGGGTGCAGAACTCAGGGTGGACGGTGCCACCGCAGTGGTTGGGTGCAGAACTCAGGGTGGACGGTGCCACCGCAGTGGTTGGGTGCAGAACTCAGGGTGGACGGTGCCACCGCAGTGGTTGGGTGCAGAACTCAGGGTGGACGGTGTCACCGCAATGGTTGGGTGCAGAACTCAGGGTGGACGGTGCCACCGCAGTGGTTGGGTGCAGACCTCAAGGTGGACGGTGCCACCGCAGTGGCTGGGTGCAGAACTCAAGGTGGACGGTGCCACCGCAGTGGTTGGGTGCAGAACTCAGGGTGGACGGTGCCACCGCAGTGGTTGGGTGCAGAACTCAGGGTGGACGGTGCCACCGCAGTGGTTGGGTGCAGACCTCAAGGTGGACGGTGCCACCGCAGTGGTTGGGTGCAGACCTCAAGGTGGACGGCGCCACCGCAGTGGTTGGGTACATGCCGCAGTGTTTGGGTGCAGAACTCAAGGTGGACGGTGCCGCCGCAGTGGTTGGGTACATGCCGCAGTGGTTGGCACATGGCTCATCCTCATACGGAGCACAGTCTACCACGGCAGTTGGTCCAGACAGGTGTGAATACGCTTTGTTTCTAGCTTTGAATACTCACATCTCTATCGGCAGGATGCCGTCAAGTTTGGAAGGCCCGGAAAGCAAGAATTGCACTCTTGTGCAACCATGCACTCTGTCTTGCCTCTGTTTTATTGATATGTCACATGGAAAAGTAAATACGTGTGAGCTAAACCTACGAGTAGCTTGAATGTAAGCACGTGTGAATTCTTCTGTGATGACGTAGGACGTAATGTAAGACATGTTTCAGCGTACTTCAAATATACGTGTGAACTGAACTTAAGCGAAACTTGACCGTAAGCTCGTGCGAGTTTTTATGTTGGATGATTTCGTGCAATCATGCTAATGCAAATGCGTATGGGAGATAGGCACTGGGCACATATATTTTGCTATATAATGATATAATGACTGCATCATCCTCTGTTTTTGAAAGGTTGTATTTAGGTAACATTCCATTGCATTTCAAGACTGTCCAAATTTCAAAATTTCTGACCTGAAGTTGGACACAACTCTGGAGAAGTGGGAATTTACATTCCGAAATGCATTTCTGGTGGCTATCATTGATGGATGATAACCACCGGGGATAATGTCAACTCACGTAATGTAACTCGGTCCGACCCGTCCTAACTTCACCAGGCTCTGACTTACAAACACGACCAAAACTTATACTAACTAACATCGCCTGACATTTCCTCACCAACCCTGACGCAAGTTAGCATTATCTGAGCCTAAACATGAGACCTAGTGAAACACTTAGTATGGATGCAACTTACCTAAAGTAGCATGCCCGAAAGCACAGCTTAAACTAATTGCAACATAATCACATTGCAGTTTGTGTCGAACACATGCTCCATCCGAATATAAAATAAATATAAGCCTATGTTTAAACCATCTTAAACCTATAGATCGATTAAATCTACAAGTAGTATATAAGCGAGAAAAGAGTAATGCAAGTTATACTTTAAAGTATTTTAAGCTCAGGTGACAGCTAAACTTAAGCGAAACTTGAACATAAGCGGGTGCTATATTTCCATATAACCTGAATTTTTACCTCATTTTTGCACAACTATAAGCTACCCAAGTGTAACGAAAGTAACAGTCTTAAAGCACCCCCAAACACAACCTTGAAGCCTAAGCAAGAATGCCCTACAATACGTTCTATGCAGGTAAAACTTGTCTCACAAGCATATTACAATTGAGCATACGATTAGCGTAGCCCAACCTAAAACGATATGACGCTTTTAGCTTAGCATATGTCTAAGTGTTGGCCCCAGCCAAAGCTTAAGCGCTTTCATTAAAGTTTTTAAGGCAAGGCCTGTATTCTGCACTCAGCTGGTTCGATTGCATCGTTTCTGATCAGCGTCGCCGACCCAGACCGCGAGAGCCATGGAGAAGTGCGCGACCCGGGGTTCGAGGGGTCGGTGGCGCCTCCGGGTGAGCATTGCAGGTCACGGTATCCTCTCAGCCGGCTATCTCCTACACGCGACTCACTCCTCTCCTGCACCCGACTCACTCCTCTCCTGCACCCGACTCACTCCTCTCCTACACGGGACTCACTCCTCTCCTGCACCCGACTCACTCCTCTCCTGCACCCGACTCATTCCTCTCCTGCACCCGACTCACTCCTCTCCTGCACCCGACTCACTCCTCTCCTGCACCCGACTCACTCCTCTCCTACACGCGACTCACTCCTCTCCTGCACCCGACTCACTCCTCTCCTACACGCGACTCACTCCTCTCCTACACGCGACTCACTCCTCTCCTGCACCCGACTCACTCCTCTCCTACACGCGACTCACTCCTCTCCTGCACCCGACTCACTCCTCTCCTACACGCGACTCACTCCTCTCCTACACGCGACTCACTCCTCTCCTGCACCCACTCACTCCTCTCCTACACGCGACTCCTCCTCTCCTGCACCCGACTCACTCCTCTCCTACACGCGACTCACTCCTCTCCTGCACCCGACTCACTCCTCTCCTACACGCGACTCACTCCTCTCCTACACGCGACTCACTTCTCTCCTGCACCCGACTCACTCCTCTCCTGCACCCGACTCACTCCTCTCCTGCACGCGACTCACTCCTCTCCTGCACCCGACTCACTCCTCTCCTGCACGCGACTCACTCCTCTCCTGCACCCGACTCACTCCTCTCCTGCACCCGACTCACTTCTCTCCTACACGCGACTCACTCCTCTCCTGCACCCGACTCACTCCTCTCCTGCACCCGACTCACTCCTCTCCTGCACCCGACTCACTCCTCTCCTGCACCCGACTCACTCCTCTCCTGCACCCGACTCACTCCTCTCCTGCACCCGACTCACTCCTCTCCTGCACCCGACTCACTCCTCTCCTACACGCGACTCACTCCTCTCCTGCACCCGACTCACTCCTCTCCTACACGCGACTCACTCCTCTCCTGCACCCGACTCACTCCTCTCCTGCACGCGACTCACTCCTCTCCTGCACCCGACTCACTTCTCTCTTGTACTCGACTCACTCCTCTCCTACACGCGACTCACTCCTCTCCTGCACCCGACTCACTCCTCTCCTGCACCCGACTCACTCCTCTCCTGCACCCGACTCACTCCTCTCCTACACCCGACTCACTCCTCTCTTGTACCCGACTCACTCCTCTCCTACACGCGACTCGCTCCTCTCCTGCACGCGACTCACTCCTCTCCTGCACCCGACTCACTCCTCTCCTGCACCCGACTCACTCCTCTCCTGCACCCGACTCACTCCTCTCCTGCACCCGACTCACTTCTCTCCTGTACTCTACGCACTGCAGCCAAATTAGCAGAGCGTGTCTGCCAACTGCCGGCCAGTGGCCTCTGCGCCACTGGAGAGAGTGGAGAGAGCCATCATCATGCCATGAATCTTACCACAAAGCTGTGCATCCACACACGCGATCACTTCTGACCAGGTGGTCGCCGGAGGCACCGTGGAACAACAAGGACGCCGGAGGCACCGTGGCCACGCATTCTAATGTCTGCCACACAGTAAGGCCTCTCGAAATATTCCGATAAAAACGTGCGGCAGCTGAACCGCCAGCAAGACAGCCGTGCATCTGCCTCTCACTCCCCCTCACTCTTTTTCTGTCTCGCTCTCTTCTCTCTCTCTCTCTCTCTTTCTCTTTCTTTTTCTCTCTCTCTCTCTCTCTCTCTCTCTCTCTCTCTCTCTCTCTCTCTCTCTCTCTCTCTCTCTCTCTCTCTCTCTCTCTCTCTCTCTCTCTCTCTCTCTCTCTCTCTCTCTCTCTCTCTGTCTCTCTCAATATCTTTCACTCTCCCCATGCAAACAGTGTCATGCTCATTGAACGATAACACCTCGAAGAGGGGAGTCAACGTACATAAAATAATTCCATGGCTTAGTAACAGCCACCATCATCCTTACGTGCCTACGACGTTATGAGCAAATACTGAACGATGCCCACTCGTGAACTTTGCCTGTAGATACCGTGGAACGGGCGATGAATCTGATGCGCTCTTCTCTCAACGTTTGCAATCACGAAGCATAGAACCTATACCCTTGCATTTGTCGGCTAGTCAATTCGATAGATAGTGCGGCCAATCGATCCGACAGGCGTCGTTAATTTTGCTCATGAGCATATGAGTGAGCAAACCCAGCGCATTTTCCACAACTGGTGAGCTTGTCCGTGGTCACGGTCGGAACTGGCCGGGACGCCGCCCAACCAGTCGGCGCTGGCGGCGGACGCGGCGATGGTATCTCGGGACGACGAGCACGACCCGACCGGAGCGGCATCGTAACGGCCGGTTTTTCCGGCGTCGGTCGGTCCGAGCTGCGGCGCCGACGCCTGGGTCCGTGAAACGCCGGGCTGGCCAACCGCACTCACCGCCGCCTGCCACTGCCACATACCGGCGCAGACTGGCCGCAGGAGAGGCGGGTGAAAGCCGGCGACGGCGCGGCCGGTCTCGGCGGAATACGGACGGGGAGTTGCCGCGGCTCGGTAAATTCCATCGGCTCGTCATATTGTGGTAACACGTGACACGAGCAGGATTCACGTCTCTCGAACGTGCCGGTGGCACGCAAGGGCTCGGGGAGAGCTCGGGGTCCGGGGAGCGAGGGCAAAGCAGTTTCCTGCCATGCGATGTCACGGACTCGAAGCTTCCAACTGTGTCCCTCTGTATTTTCACGCTTATAGTCGGATGGGAGGTGGGACAGGAATGACCTTGAGCATGGACGTCGGCGCGGATGGGTGTTTCAAGAGCATAGCCCCGTCCACCAGTATTTGCCAGGGGATAACAGTCTCCCTGCAGTGTTGAGTCCGACCAAACTAGAACAACAGAATTAAGCCAGACTACTCGGCTGCCGAAGTATGAGCTGGCGACGTCGGCTAGCGTTTATTTTATAAATTTTCGGTGCATGCCCGACCACGTGCGTTTGACATTCCGGAAAAAAACGTTTCCGGAATAATGCAGCTCTGCTTTGCCTTTTTTCTTGTCACAAATTTGCATGGGGGAAGTACTAAGCTGTGCATCATTATCCTATGATAAGATAGCACTGGACAATGAATTGACTGGTTCGTTCAAGTATGTATATTTCACGGCTTGGTGAAGACGTGCTTAGCATGTAATTGACATGGAAGACAAATGGTCTGCGGGCAAATCATTACATTTGGCCGTGAGAAGAGTCGTTGCTCAGGCAAATGTTCGGCATGTCGTTAGTTTCGGCCCTCTCACCTCATTACCTGACGCCTGCCTTATCTGGCCATATTGCCCCACCATGCCGGGTCCCTGGCGTCGCCCCTTGGACACCCTTCCGGTGGAAGCAAGGTTAGGCTGATTTGTGTGAACACAATGAACACTGACACAATGGAAATGTGGTTTCCGCGAGTCTGCACACCCAGACAAGACGATTCTAGGAAGCAGGGGCATCGCCGGGTGATAGGAGCAGCCATGCCCCCTGGCGCGTCAGTGCACCCCCCCTTGGAACGATCAGATTGTGTATGCAAGCCAATGAAACTGGAAAATAGCGCTCTCACAGCAGCTACAACTCTCCGGCAGGCCCAGGGTCTCACGACGAAAAATTCTGCTGACCTATAGGCCAGGAAGGATTGCGAGCCTCAAATAGTCCATAACACGGCGTGCAATGGACGAAAATCGTTATATTTGATGTTCACTTTATATTGTAAGCAACTGCCGATCTTGTATTACGCCTGACGAGAAGTATTCGAACAGTTATTAGCACTACTTCGACTAATTGAATTGCTGGAATTATTACCACCGTCGTTGAGGGAATAACCGACGCTGATGACCTTATGGTCTATGTTGGCGACACCATGGATATATAAGTTTAGCAGGCGTGTTGTCTGTCGTTTCTGGTTCGAAAAAAAAATGAGTGACCTGCCGTAAATGTACGGTGTTGAGAAATGTCTACTAACCAGGAAATGTGTCCTGACATGTGATGTCTGCTGGTAATTGTCCAATTTCCTCTTCGTTGAACCACCACCTCTACCAGACGTTTTAACGGGAAAATTGCACTGCTCTTCGTCACATTACGGCCATATTTTTCGGCTTGCAGTGTGCTATTTGTGGAAACCTGTCTATCAAAAACCTTGTTATGAGACGGACGGACGTGGACCCGTCGGCGGCGCCACACCACATGGCGATAACACGCTTGTTGTTTTGGCCGTAATTTCTCACGACGTGCTGGGACTTACTACCCGGGAAGTCAGAGGTGCTCGGTTCGGTCTCAAGGAAATTTGACGCGCCATCGTCCCCGTCACGGACACGGTTCTCGGACACGTGGTCGAGCCGCCAGGCCCGGTCCGTTCCGCCGGTTCCGCCGAGTCCCGCCACAAACAACGCAAGTACCGGTATGCGACCTTGGGGCTGCAGACCGCACCGGGGGGGGAGGGGGGGGAGAGGGGGCAGAAGAGCGAGAGGGAGGTCAGGCAGCCAACCAGGCAGGCGGAGTGAGTGTGGCAGCGTTTGCGATGAGTTGTGCCCCTCGTGCCGTCGTCTCGAAGTATGTTTCCAATCTCAGTCGACATGCTAGCGACAAGAGGAATATACCCATGCCGTCGTGTCGAAATCTGTCTCCAATACGTGCCAGTGACAGGAGGAATATATCCATGCCGTCGTCTCGAAGTGTCTCTCCAATCTCAGTCGGCGTGCCAGTGACAGGAGGAATATATCCATGCCGTCGTCTCGAAGTGTGTTTCCAATCTCAGTCGACATGTCAGTGGCAAGAGGAATTCATCCATGCCGTCGTGCCGAAATCTGTCCCCAATACGTGCCAGTGACAGGAGGAATATATCCATGCCGTCGTGTCGAAATCTGTCTCCAATACGTGCCAGTGACAGGAGGAATATATCGATGCCGTCGTCTTGAAGTGTGTTTCCAATCTCAGTCGACATGTCAGTGGCAAAAGGAATTCATCCATGTCGTCGTGTCGAAATGCGCCTCCAATCTCGGGCGGCATTTCCGCCGGAACGCAGCCGCGGCCGACGCAGATCAGACGGAGCGCGCACGGGGCTGCGGTGCCGCTGCGATGCCGCTGCGATGCCGCTGCGATGCGGCTGCCGAGGGAGGCTCGGGAGCGCGTGGTGCGGCCACCGGCGGACCGCAAGCAGCATTCCACGCGCTGCAAACGCGCAGTCACCGCGCCTGAACACGCGCACGGCGGTCTCGTTTGAGCGGGGCCGCCGTTCATTGTCTGCGAGCTCACGTTTCGACCTTGCGCAGGTGCGCACTGTCGATCCGAGTCGTGGCGCCCGGTGCTGTGCTTTGTGCACTTGTGACGGTGGTGAGGGTGGCCATCCTTTTCAGAGGTGCTCACACCGACATGACGTGTGCATGTGTATGTTTGTGTGCATGTGTTTGTGTGTGTAGGTCCCTGCGTGTGGCTGTGTGTGTGTGTGTGTGTGTGTCACACTTGCATTTAGTTTTACTCACTCTGCAAATCGAACCGTACAAATAATATATCCGGAGAAAAGCAGGCCCTCAAATGCAGTGCGAAGCCTGTTACCGATCAAAAGTGCGTGCCGATAGCTTCTAAAGGTGTGGTGGCTTATGAAAGCCATTGTGCCGCTGAATCCCTGATTTCCACATGTATAAGCGAGCACAAGCTTGCTGTAGGCAGCGTCAGCTGAACGACATGCTGAGCTCAGCCGTGGCCGTTCCCGTGACCTACCGCAGCCTAGTAGAGGGTGGGCCGTCCAGTGCGTGCCTGCGGCGGGGCCCATGAAGCATTTACAGCCTTGGCTCCTGGTTCTGAGGGAGTACGGGGCGCGTGGCTTGACTGCAACGTGTGATCCACTGGCTTGAGTAGAGAGGCGGACAGCAGAGTACAGTAGAGAGGCGGACAGCAGAGTAGAGTAGAGAGGCGGACAGCAGAGCAGAGTAGAGAGGCGGACAGCAGAGTACAGTAGAGAGGCGGACAGCAGAGCAGAGTAGAGAGGCGGACAGCAGAGCAGAGTAGAGGCGGACAGCAGAGCAGAGTAGAGAGGCGGACAGCAGAGTACAGTAGAGGCGGACAGCAGAGTACAGTAGAGAGGCGGACAGCAGACAGAGTAGAGGCGGACAGCAGAGTAGAGTAGAGAGGCGGACAGCAGAGTACAGTAGAGAGGCGGACAGCAGAGCAGAGTAGAGAGGCGGACAGCAGAGTAGAGTAGAGAGGCGGACAGCAGAGTACAGTAGAGAGGCGGACAGCAGAGTACAGTAGAGAGGCGGACAGCAGAGCAGAGGAGGCGGACAGCAGAGCAGAGTAGAGGCGGACAGCAGAGTACAGTAGAGAGGCGGACAGCAGAGTACAGTAGAGAGGCGGACAGCAGAGTACAGTAGAGAGGCGGACAGCAGAGTACAGTAGAGAGGCGGACAGCAGAGTACAGTAGAGAGGCGGACAGCAGAGTAGAGTAGAGAGGCGGACAGCAGAGTACAGTAGAGAGGCGGACAGCAGAGTACAGTAGAGAGGCGGACAGCAGAGTACAGTAGAGAGGCGGACAGCAGAGTACAGTAGAGAGGCGGACAGCAGAGTACAGTAGAGAGGCGGACAGCAGAGTACAGTAGAGAGGCGGACAGCAGAGCAGTACAGTAGAGAGGCGGACAGCAGAGTAGAGTAGAGAGGCGGACAGCAGAGTACAGTAGAGAGGCGGACAGCAGAGTACAGTAGAGAGGCGGACAGCAGAGTACAGTAGAGAGGCGGACAGCAGAGTACAGTAGAGAGGCGGACAGCAGAGTACAGTAGAGAGGCGGACAGCAGAGTACAGTAGAGAGGCGGACAGCAGAGTACAGTAGAGAGGCGGACAGCAGAGTACAGTAGAGAGGCGGACAGCAGAGTACAGTAGAGAGGCGGACAGCAGAGTACAGTAGAGAGGCGGACAGCAGAGTACAGTAGAGAGGCGGACAGCAGAGTACAGTAGAGAGGCGGACAGCAGAGTAGAGTAGAGAGGCGGACAGCAGAGTACAGTAGAGGCGGACAGCAGAGTAGAGTAGAGAGGCGGACAGCAGAGTACAGTAGAGAGGCGGACAGCAGAGTACAGTAGAGAGGCGGACAGCAGAGTACAGTAGAGAGGCGGACAGCAGAGTAAGTAGAGAGGCGGACAGCAGAGTAGAGTAGAGAGGCGGACAGCAGAGTACAGTAGAGAGGCGGACAGCAGAGTACAGTAGAGAGGCGGACAGCAGAGTACAGTAGAGGCGGACAGCAGAGTAGAGTAGAGCGGACAGCAGAGTAGAGTAGAGAGGCGGACAGCAGAGTACAGTAGAGAGGCGGACAGCAGAGTACAGTAGAGAGGCGGACAGCAGAGTAGAGTAGAGAGGCGGACAGCAGAGTAGAGTAGAGAGGCGGACAGCAGAGTACAGTAGAGAGGCGGACAGCAGAGTACAGTAGAGAGGCGGACAGCAGAGTACAGTAGAGAGGCGGACAGCAGAGTACAGTAGAGAGCGGACAGCAGAGTACAGTAGAGGCGGACAGCAGAGTACAGTAGAGAGGCGGACAGCAGAGTACAGTAGAGGCGGACAGCAGAGTACAGTAGAGAGGCGGACAGCAGAGTACAGTAGAGAGGCGGACAGCAGAGTACAGTAGAGAGGCGGACAGCAGAGTAGAGTAGAGAGGCGGACAGCAGAGTACAGTAGAGAGGCGGACAGCAGAGTACAGTAGAGAGGCGGACAGCAGAGTACAGTAGAGAGGCGGACAGCAGAGTACAGTAGAGAGGCGGACAGCAGAGTACAGTAGAGAGGCGGACAGCAGAGTACAGTAGAGAGGCGGACAGCAGAGTACAGTAGAGAGGCGGACAGCAGAGTACAGTAGAGAGGCGGACAGCAGAGTACAGTAGAGAGGCGGACAGCAGAGTACAGTAGAGAGGCGGACAGCAGAGTAGAGTAGAGAGGCGGACAGCAGAGTACAGTAGAGAGGCGGACAGCAGAGTAGAGTAGAGAGGCGACAGCAGATACAGTAGAGGCGACAGCAGAGTACAGTAGAGGCGGACAGCAGAGTACAGTAGAGAGGCGGACAGCAGAGTAGAGTAGAGAGGCGGACAGCAGAGTAGAGTAGAGCGGACAGCAGAGTACAGTAGAGAGGCGGACAGCAGAGTACAGTAGAGAGGCGGACAGCAGAGTACAGTAGAGAGGCGGACAGCAGAGTAGAGTAGAGGCGGACAGCAGAGTACAGTAGAGGCGGACAGCAGAGTAGAGTAGAGAGGCGGACAGCAGAGTACAGTAGAGAGGCGGACAGCAGAGTACAGTAGAGAGGCGGACAGCAGAGTAGAGTAGAGAGGCGGACAGCAGAGTACAGTAGAGAGGCGGACAGCAGAGTAGAGTAGAGAGGCGGACAGCAGAGTAGAGTAGAGAGGCGGACAGCAGAGTACAGTAGAGAGGCGGACAGCAGAGTACAGTAGAGAGGCGGACAGCAGAGCAGAGTAGAGAGGCGGACAGCAGAGTACAGTAGAGAGGCGGACAGCAGAGTAGAGTAGAGAGGCGGACAGCAGAGCAGAGTAGAGAGGCGGACAGCAGAGCAGAGTAGAGAGGCGGACAGCAGAGTAGAGTAGAGAGGCGGACAGCAGAGTACAGTAGAGAGGCGGACAGCAGAGTAGAGTAGAGAGGCGGACAGCAGAGTAGAGTAGAGAGGCGGACAGCAGAGTACAGTAGAGAGGCGGACAGCAGAGTACAGTAGAGAGGCGGACAGCAGAGCAGAGTAGAGAGGCGGACAGCAGAGCAGAGTAGAGAGGCGGACAGCAGAGCTGTAGCCTGTGGGTTCCCAATAGGGAGGTCACAACAGAGATGCAGCCTGTGGGTTTCCGACAGGAACGTCGCAGGAGGGATGCAGCCTGTGGGTTCCCAATAGGGAGGTCACAGTAGAGATGCAGCCTGTGGGTTCCCAATAGGAGGTCACAGTAGAGATGCAGCCTGTGGGTTCCCAATAGGGAGGTCACAACAGAGATGCAGCCTGTGGGTTTCCGACAGGAACGTCGCAGGAGGGATGCAGCCTGTGGGTTCCCAATAGGGAGGTCACAGTAGAGATGCAGCCTGTGGGTTCCCAATAGGGAGGTCACAGTAGAGATGCAGCCTGTGGGTTCCCAATAGGGAGGTCACAGTAGAGATGCAGCCTGTGGGTTCCCAATAGGGAGGTCACAGTAGAGATGCAGCCTGTGGGTTCCCAATAGGAGGTCACAGTAGAAATGCAGCCCGTGGGTTTCCGACAGGAACGTCGCAGGAGGGATGCCGCCTGTGTGTTCTCAATAGGGAGGTCACAGTAAAGATGCAGCCCGTGGGTTTCCGACAGGAACGTCGCAGGAGGGATGCCGCCTGTGTGTTCCCAATAGGGAGGTCACATCAAAGATGCCGCATGAGGTTCCCAATAGGGAGATCATAGTAGAGATGTAACCCGTGTGTTCCTAATAGGTGGGGGGTTATAGTAGTGATGAAGCCTGTGGGTTCCGAATAGGCAGGTCACATCATAGATGCGGCCTGTGGGTTCCCAGTTGGGAAGTATCAGTAGAAATGCAGCCTGTGGATTCCCACTACATAGGCCTGGGCCATGGATGTCAGCCTGGCAAATATGAAAGAATGCTAACAAAATTACTGTCGTGAATCCCAAAGCTGGTACGGCCAAAAGAAAAGTATCCAGTGTGAGCGGAATAAGCAATGCAGGTATAGATTAAGTTAGTAATGCAGGTGTGGAAGTTGTTGTTGGTGCAGGCGAAGTTGCAGGTGCAGCGTTTAACACTTGCAATGCAAATTTATTCTGCACGGGCTGCGGGACCCAACAAAGAGCAACACTGGACGAATCTGTGTGCGGCTTCCATTAGGAACCATACACCAGAAGCAGCTAGCCTACCACCGCAACAGGTGTGTCACATCGCCTAGGCTAAGAGGAGCATTGGTCCCCTCCAACATTGATTTAGCCTGACAATCGGACCGAAGCTGAGTCATTGATCATATGGGATGCAACATGGTTTCGAAAAAGTTTCGGCAATCAAAAGGGTCATTTGCCGCCCACCTCCAGAATAAGTTCTACACAGTAACAGCCGTGCAGCTCAGTGTACATTGCGGCTCGCGGCAACCAAGGACATGACGAGCCGTCCTGTATTGTCGGGGCTTAGTCCTAATTCACTTAAACTATCTGCCCCGGAAGTGAAAATAGTGAAAGGAAATATTACGATTGCTTGGAATAAAATATCGGTACTCTCACGGTTCTTTCTATTTTTACGGCCTGTGTTCGTTAGTTATTAGGGCTTTAGGACGCATCGACTACATTGGTCATGTAGCGCTCAGCGGCCTGTGTTCGCTGCTTCCAAAACACTATCAGCTTTCAGGTTTGATTTTACAAAAGTACATCTCCTTCAACTGAACGTTGAGGAGGATTACTTATCAGGCATATTATCACCAGAACAATGCCTGTCGGAGTCCTGATGCGGCGTGTCTGCCGACAATGGTCCCGGAGACCTGTGGGTCCGAACTGCCGACAATAGTCGCGGAGACCTGTGGGTCCGAACTGGCGACAATAGTCGCGGAGACCTGTGGGTCCGAACTGGCGACAATAGTCGCGGAGACGCGTGGGTCCGAACTGCCGACAATAGTCGTAGCTTTGCACTATTCGTAGATGCATGATATTCGGGTTTGGAAAATTTGTAGATAAAAATGTCATATGGTATCAATTTTACACCACAATTAGTCGATCTTTGTGAGTAGTTTCGGTCCATTTGACGACACCGGGTGCGCTGTGTAAGTGTTTTGTCCAACTTCTCTCTGGTAGCTCCTAGTCCAAACTCTCAATCATCTCAACATCGTGTCATTGCACGCTTGATCGACCTCTCGGAAGGCTTGGCATCTGCACCCGTCACGTCCCCTCCACGCGGACACCGAGCCCTCCGCCGACCTGGTCGCCCCGTATCGGGTGACAATGAACCGACCGTGTCACACGGGCCCCTGACCTAGAGCGTCACGCCGGCAGCCGGGGCGACGGCAGCCTTGGCCGTCACGTCACGCTTCTGAACTGACTGGCGTCTGAGTAGAGGTCGCGGCTGGGAACCGCTTCGCGTCGGCTGGCTCAATACGAGGGTAATACACTACTCAGTTGGTTGGTTATGTGGGCTTACGGGCGCATGGACTGCGTTGGTCATACAGCGCCCATACACTGCTCAGTTGCTTTCCTCCCCCTCCCCCAAAAAACCCATCGGGAGAGGGGCGAGTAGTCTTAGAGAAGGCTACCCATCTCACAATCGAAAGATCGAAGGCTCGAGTCTCGCCTGTAGCTACTCTTCGCCCGCAGTCATTCGGCGCTAGAGACTGGCGACGCTGTACGACCAAACGGGTCGGCGAGTCGCAAAACCATTAGCCGGCACCACCAAATGCCATCTTAGTACGTGACAATACATCGGACTGCAAAGTACGAAACCAGTGGCGTCGCCACGAAATTCTTCCAGGGGGGGGGGGCGAGATCGAAAGGGGCCTCCTGCTCCCCGAAAAGGGGCCTCCATTGTGTTAGGGCCTCCTATTGTTTTTAGGCCCTTAGTATGGTTTCGGGAATGGGAAACTGAGGGCTGGAGGGCCTCCTTTTCGTCCTGAGGTACCTTCTTTTCGTCCTGGGGGCCTCTTTTTCGTCCTAAGGGCCTCCTTTTCGTCCTGGGGTTTCGTTTTCGTCCTGGGGCCTCCTTTTCGTCCTGGGGGCCTCCTTTTCGTCCTGGGGCCTCCTCAAATTTCAGGGGGCAGTCTCACGGCAGGGAAATTGCCCCCCCGGTGGCTACGCCCCTGTACGAAACAGCGTGAAAACCGATCACACCACCGACCTCAACTATCCGTCGATAGGAAATGAACAGTTGCCACGCCACGTGACTTGACCTTGCCACGTGACTGGCATCTGCCAAGTAGAGTCGTTGCGGTTCGCCACAACGGACTCTCTAAGTCTCAGTTCACGCTGAGCGGCGACCGGCTGTACCTGTCGGCTAACTATTGGACGGATGCTGACTGCGTGTCTACGGACGACGGATGTGATGTGAACCGGGCTGTAGCCGTCGATACGCCGCGGAGCCAGGCCCTTCTCTGTGCATGTCCGTGTTTATATCTTCCATTGGACATGCACAATATATATATATATATATATATATATATATATATATATATATATATATATATATATATATATATATATATATGTGTGTGTACATATATATACATGCATGTGTGCATTTATGTATTTATGTATATATGTATGTATATATGTATGCATGTATGTATGTATGTATGCATGTATGTATGCATGTATACATGTATCTAGGGTTCGGTTGATCGTTCACCAGACATGACGGCCGGTCGGGTGGATAACCGGACGGTGGCCGGCGCGCGGCAGAGCTGCAGGGCTGCACTTTCGCTTGCACCAGGTGGCTGAGCGGCTCGGTGACTGCACGGCAGAGTGCCGTGCAGAGGTGGTCGTTAGCCGCACCGGCCGATCAGGCCTGTGCACGAGGGAGGGGGCGCTCACCTGGAGGGGCGGCTTCGGCCGAAAACACGTTGAAGAGATGCGTTCGAGTACGCTGCATAAGCGCCGGTTCCGCTCCGGAGGGCGACTATTCCTGCAAGACGGGCGGGCGCCTTCGGCTGGCAAATCCGCTGAGCGGGGGAGGCCACTCTCGAACCGCCCCACAGAGGCGACTTTTCCCAGCGGTCATAGGGGCGCTTTGCCCCATGTTCGCGCCCCTGATGAGCTGCGTGGGCTCGCCTCGCGAAACGGACCGGCACCGTGGGCCGCCAGGACTTCGCCAGCGGGATCGGTTCGCTTTCTCCGGACCGGTGACCTGACCGCTGGTCTGGCGACGATTAGCACCGGCAGATGTGGCGATGGGAGCCGTCCCGCCCAGAGGTGCACAAACCTGCCAGCTCGCCTACCGGCGTGGGTGAGAGATATTGAATGAAGCTGTGCCGTTGTTGTGACGGATAATGATTATTCGAAGATGGAGAAGTATTCGCCACATAAAGAATATATATCGCTCTCAGGAATGACATTTTACCGCAAATATATTTGATGTATAGCTTATTTTTGGTTATTTCACAAACTATTGGCATATATTTCAGTAAGTTAACACTGCAACTTCTTAACAGGAAATTTGGCGGCGTTAACTCTTTGGGACAGATCCCGGTGCACAATATCGGATACACGCAGGCAGCTTCACCACGCTGAACTATGGCGCAGCAGGCCGTCACATACGCGCCATGGCAGTTGATAGGGTTCGGTTGCGGCTTCGAAATGTGACAAAATTATGGGTTTCAATGCTTGCAGGTGACATTCTTCACGACTTGTGCACCTCTGGTCCCGCCCTGTGTGTGATTATGCCTGATATGAGCCGAAACACTCACATTGGTAAAACACTGAATGTCTGCATGCGCATCAGCATTCACACCGACACCTATCGTGCCATGCATTCACGAAGTGACAAAGGGTCCGTGTTTGTTGCACCTTGTGCAGCGTAGCGTAAGGCTCAGGCCTGGGAATAACATCGGTATGCTGTTAACATATCCGCGCTGTCATGTCAACATAATTCAGCAAGCAGTAGCTGTGTATAGTTGTGCCCTATTGGGTTTTACCTCAGACATACAGACAGACAGACATACAGACACAGACAGACAGACAGACAGACAGACACGGACAGACAGGCAGGCACACAGACGCACACACACACACACACACCCATACCCACACACCGGGACCACCCCAGCTCTGTGGTCACACGGCTGGCTTCCAGACCACCCCTGCCCATCAGCCAAGGTCGTCCGTAATATGCGTCGACCTGGTCCGCGGGCCATTGCGAAAGTCTTGGCGTCCACCCCTGCTGGCCTCAGTCTGGCGGGTGGACGCTCGACCCACGGGAAAAACCTGCCGTGGGGCCGGACGCCCGCGACGCACAGATCAGTTGGTGGCGAAGGTCACGCGACCTCAGGAGGCAGGGCGGTCACGTGACCTCAGGAGGCAGGGCGGTCACGTGTGAGGACGCGACGAGCTGATAAGTAGCGGGCGGGCAGTTATCTGACCGGTTGGTTGGTCATTTGGGCTTAGGGACGCATCGACTGCTTCGGTCATACAGCGCCCATAGTTATCTGACCGGCGACAAGTGATCGAAATGACGGTGATGTTCCTCCAAACGGGCGTCTCTCGCCGTCGAGGTTGTCGACGAACCTTACCACGCGGCGTCACAGCCTGGTGAAAGGTGGCAAATACTCGTGTTGAAGGAGCTCCTTTGTATGCTGGGTGGTTTACAGTGCACTTCATGCACGATCACGGCTTGTGGCGTCACTCACACTGTTTCGCCGGTGGACTGCGGGATTGTCAGGTGTTCCGAATGGCGCCAGTGTTGAACTGGGGACCATCGTATCCAGAGTTCAACACTCCAACCACTCGGCCGCGTTCGTACCATGTTGAAGGAGCTTTAGTGTCGACTTAAGCAGAAGATGCTGAGAGTCAGTGTTTTCAAATTGGAGCATTGGTCAGCTTTGGCTGAACATTACTCGTCTTCCCGAAGCCGTTCAATTCCTGGATAATTGTCAGCTAGTAGCCTGCAGAGTTCTCTCGCGATCTCCCGCGAAGAAACCTGAATCGCGAGATGTCGCGAGATGACGAAGCCGCACCGGTCGGCAGGGCGACGCCTTTCACCCGACGGTGGCCGGGGCCGCGTGTGTTTTGCCGGCCGGCATTATTAGCATCGCTATCTAGCCGGGCCGCCAGGCGTTGCGACATGGCCCAGTCGAGGTCACCACTCTGCTTCATCGGGCAGGACCGAATCGGTTCGTCCTTGGCACTCCAATATTGGTGCGCCGCTCACCTCTCACCACTTGAAATCTCCGCTGGTATGTGACGGGTCGGCGATTTTTGGTTGGATTTGGTATCGATATTGATGACATTTCTCAGAATCTAGGGCGTCAATTGGAAAATCATGGGGCGGTGGCAGTGCGTGGAGGCAACGGGAGGCCGAAATCGACTGTTTTTAATCGATCGCTTCTAATATAGCACATGCAGTGGCGTGCCCAGGACTTGCGCTAGGGGGTGGGATCAGTTTTGGAGAGGGCCCACCTACCCCATTTTTTAAATGTACCCAGATTTCGAGCGCATTTGTTCAAATGGGTCCATTATTTTTTAAATATAATAATTAGTGGCCAACTTAGCGGATGGTCCGGGTTAGACATTCTTCGGGTTGAATATGCAAAATGATAAACTAACATTAGCTGCGTACCACTTCACCAACATAAGAAGAAAGCAAATAAAGTGGTGTTCCCCGTGATTCCATTCAATTTGTCACCACCAATAGCAAACCTGTGGTTGTTGACAGATCATTTATGTCAATAACAGACAAAAGTGCATCATTTCTTATGATGGTGGCGAAACAGTTCTTTGCCAGGGGAACAAGGTATATTAAATGCACGCTAATAAAGGCGAGAAGGAGTAGGATTGATCTAATGCATAATAGGGAAGGATATCTCTCAGCAAACCAAGCAGATGTTCCGGGTCAGACATTCTTCTGGTTGAATATGTAAAATGATAAACCAACATTGGCTGGGTACCAAACCAGCAGGGAGCCACCCCCGCTCACGATCCGCCTGGAATCTGTATGCATGACACAAGACACATTGTGCTGATCGGCAAACTCTGACACCTTTATACATGGTCACCACTGTCTGCATTGTATTGCTAATTTCCTAGCGATTGCTTATCGCGACATATTTGCTGTAGACAAGTGTGTGTGTGTGTGTGTAATTGAATTTTGTCAGCCTGCCACCGTGTGGTGATGTCGGCTGGTTGTCACCGCAAGCACCGTGGATGTCTTTTATAGGGATGAATGGGTGTTGTGTAGTCTTTCACGGACGCGTCTGACGAACGTGGTGCAGTCGCGTGCTTCACGGACGCGTCTGACGGACGTGATACAGTCGCGTGTTTTACGGACGTGTGGTATGGCCACAAAGGTGTGGCGTGCCAGCGCCTCCGCTGGGTGGGGAGGGGAACGAGCAGTCCAGCCGTTGCTCACTCTTCAACGGCGCCGAGAACGACTACAGTCCAGCAGAGTGTCGAGTGTAAAGAGAGTGCCGAGTGTCGAACAGAGTGCGTCGAGTGTCCAGAGAGCGTAGGGTGTCGGGCAGAGATTATCGAGTGTCAAGTGAGTATAAAGTGTCGAGTGTCAAGCGAGTGCTGAGTGCAGAACAGATTATCTAGTGTGGAGAGTGTGAAGTGTCGAGCAGAGAGTGTCGAGTGTCAAGAGAGTGTGAAGTGTCAAACAGCGTGTCGAGTGTCAAGGGAGTGTTAAGTGTCGAGCGAAGTGTCGAGTGTCGAAAGAGTGTAAAGTGTCGAGCAGAGAGTTTCGAGTATAGCACGAGTACGAACTGCCAAGCAGCGAGTGTAGAATGTGAAGAAAGTTTGAAGAGTCGATCAGGATAGTTCCAATATACCATGGTCGCACATGACTTTCCCGGTCCTAAATATGTGTCACTAAGCACGTAGATGTCCGCGCATTTTACAATTGCAAACACCAGGTCATCACTGATGTTACAATTTGCGCACCGAGACGAAGACAATATATTGAGCAATTTCAAACTGTAGGTTCTTTCCAAGATTTAGAGGAGCAATGTCAAATAGCAACGCAAAACATGGATAGGCATATCTCTGAAACAAATAAAAAAAATGTCAACCGGTAGGGACGACTTCGACAGACGTACTCCGGCAGTGCATTGGTCGCCAACCACCTCCCGGCCTGTTGCAGGGATCCTGTTGCAGTGATCACCAGCCACGTCTCTGCCTGTTGCAGGGATCCTGTTGCAGTGATCACCAGCCACCTCCCTGCCTGCTGCAGGGATCCTGTTGCAGTGATCACCAGCCACGTCTCTGCCTGTTGCAGTATCACCAGCCACGTCTCTGCCTGTTGCAGGGAACTGCAGACCGCCGCCGGCGACTGCCAACCGCCGCCATGGGGCGCGGCCAGGACTTCCAGTACGACAACTCGGGCTACGTCGACGAGAAGCCTGCAGTGGGACGGGAGGCGACCGCGGCGACCTCCGGCGACGCCGAGAAGTCGCCAGCCAAGCCGTCCACCAAGTACAGCAGAGCGGAGCGATGGCGCATACTCAGAAACGTCGTGGCCATCTCGTTCTCCTTCATGTGCCTGTTCACCGCCTTCCAGAGCATGTCCAACCTGCAGAGCTCCATCAACTCGAGCGAGGGTCAGTGGCCACGGCTGCGATGAAGTCTGCCCGTTGAAGATTGTCAGATGATTAGTTTGCGAACTCCGCTTCCATGATTGGCTGGTGTTGCTTCTGAAATACTGGAACTTAGATTTGTGTCGCTATTTTGTGCATCGACGATAGCTTTGAGGTATCGGCGTGCTTTCGAAGACCCCGATGCGTTGATTTACCGCCCGGAAATAATTATAATACTTACTGGAATACTTTTCTGGAAGTCGTGTTGCTGGTTCCTTTTGGTGCTTCTCATCGAGGTTGCTGAAGGAACGGCAGGGTCATGTGCACACGATGCCCCGTACTGGGTGTCGCGACTGTGTGGCTGCCGGCGCCGGCCAGAGCTCTTGATGATTCGAGATATTTGCACATTTTGTCATTTGTTTCTTCCAAAAATGTCTCACACGAACTGTCTCGAGCGGCAGATAAAGAACGATGGTAGGAAATTGTCAGGCGAAATCGTGCGGATCACGCGATCTCCACACCGACGAAAAGTGTTTCAGGACGGAAAATGGTCGGGCAGCTTAACAAGCCCGCTGCACTTGATGATCTTCACTCCGCAGGACTGGGCACCACGAGCTTGGCCACCATCTACGTGGCGCTGATCGTGTCGTGCATGTTCCTGCCGTCGCTGGTGCTGAAGCGACTCACCTGCAAGTGGGCCATGGTGGCGTGCACCTTCTGCTACTCGCTCTACATGCTGGCGCAGTTCTACCCCAAGGAGTACACGATGATTCCGGCCGCCATCATCCTGGGCTTCGGGGCGGCGCCCATGTGGTCGGCCAAGTGCACCTACCTGACTCAGGTGAGTCACATGCACCTACCTGACTCAGGTGAGTCACATGCACCTACCTGACTCAGGTGAGTCACATGCACCTACCTGACTCAGGTGAGTCACATGCACCTACCTGACTCAGGTGAGTCACATGCACCTACCTGACACAGGTGAGTCACATGCACCTACCTGACACAGGTGAGTCACATGCACCTACCTGACTCAGGTGAGTCAGGTGCACCTACCTGACTCAGGTGAGTCACATGCACCTACCTGACTCAGGTGAGTCACATACACCTACCTGACACAGGTGAGTCATGGTGGCGTGCACCTTCTGCTACTCGCTCTACATGTTGGCACAGTTCTACCCCAGGGAGTACAATATAGCTAAGTGTACCTGCCTCACTCAGATGAAGCGGGAGACGGTGTCCCCGGCGGACTTAGTCGTCTTGTTTGGGCGGCGGTGTCCAAATAAGCACGATGCACGTGAGGAAACTTTGTGTGTGTGGGGGGGGGGGAGGTCACAAGTGGTGAGAGCTCAAGAGAAATTGCAGTCGATGGATTGACAGCATGCCGCGTTCTACATGTCCTATGGGCGTTATATCACAAGTGAAATTGATGGCCCCAAAGCTCAAATAACTACCTGACCAACTGACTGTTTCTCGTTTTCTTCCCATTAGGTCGGCACTATCTACGCCGATATAATCAATGATGCAACCGAGCCAGTGATCGTCAAGTTCTTCGGCATCTTCTTTCTACTGTTCCAGTCGTCACAGATCTGGGGAAACCTGATTTCTTCAATGGGTGAATATAATTATACTGTTCTAGCAGAGTGTAGTGTTGAGAGAGTACACATTTTGGTGCAAAGCATGTCATGGGAATGTCTACATTAATGCTTGATTGTAACATGGTATATGCAAGCAAAGCATATCTGTGACAGTCTAATGCGTGAGTGATTGGCCGGTGATCGAGAGTGGTCAATGAGTGCAATATGCATCGGAATGCATTGATTCGTACGAGTATTTAACAATACAGGCACGAACAGGCTCGTACCACGCCAATAGCTCACCTTCATCCTCGTGGGTGTCTCTGGTCGGCTTAGACTTCCAGAGCAGAACCGGATTACGTTTGCTTAATCAAGGTCTCAATCTATGTATGTGATGACATATATAAGTGAGTTATGTCGGCTGGTGAATGGGGATTCTGGCTACAATGTCCGAGTGCTGATGCTTCCAGTGCTGAATCCTGGCGCTGGCGAGAACGTTTCGGCTCCCTCCGAAGAGAGTCTGGCGATTTGCGGCTTCAACTACTGCCCTGGCATCGAGGTAAGCGGCACAGCCTGCCGACCCTACAGAGCGGCCCACGTCAGGGGCGACGGGTCAGTTCCTGGAGGCCCATCAACCAGACCCTGGAGGTGAATCAGTCGGTCCCTAGAGGCCCATCAACCAGATCCTGGAGGTGAATCAGTCAGTCCCTGGAGGCCCATCAGCCACACCCTGGAGGTGAATCAGTCAGTCCCTGGTGGTCAGTCAAGGTCCGGAGGTCCTGGTCCTTAGGTCCGGATAGTGGAGATTCAGCGGAACCTAGGGAAAATCAGTTCTTGAGACCCATCAGGCCCTGGACGTCTACCCGACCCTGCAGGTCCGGAACAACTCGTGTGGGAAGGAGACAAATTTGTGTCTCTGGTGCCGGACTAACGAGTTGGGAGTCTTCGGCAAGTGTGAAGATGAAGTACTCGGAAGTGTCCATGAGCTGTGGACATTCGCAATCCATCAGGCCCCAGAGGTTCATCAGTCCTGGAGGCCCATCAGACCCTGGAAGACCATCAGTCATTCTCTGGAGGTTTAACACACGAATCCTATAATCTCATCATTCCTTCAAGTCCTGGGCCCCTTCATTTCTCTCCAGACAACATTTAGGAAGGTTCCCCGAAAGCCAGGTTGAAAGCGGCTGGATGTTGTTTCGGTTCAGATAACATGGTCCGGTGTAATAATTTTCTCCCTTGGATTGAGCCCCTTCTGTAGGGTGTTATCACATTCTTTTTTATCGATAATTTATTGAATTAGAACGCATAAATTAACAGAAATTAAAGTAGCAATTATGAATAACAATAATGATAAATTATTGAATTAAATATGAAAGGTATCACACATTTTAATTTCAGATGATGTATAGCTTCGTGAGCATTGCTGGTAATACAAGCAGTAAAGGTACTTCCTGAACATTTCATTTCGTCCGGCCCCAATAGGAATCCAAGAAAGTGTTGGAATTATATGGGGCACGGTGTTTTTAAAATTAAGAAAAAAACAGTATGCCCGGGACTCCGAGGAACATAAATGCTCCTTACATGCCAGGGAGCTATATATGTAGTCTTCCAATTCAAATTTCCGGATAATAAACACCGTGTGTTCCTTCAAGTGACCATGGTGGCACAGCCTGAGCATTATCAATCGCATGCTGAGCCCATGCCTATTCCGTATGGTTTCCCGCTGAATAGTGACGCTGTGGGACAATTTTTGCAGGGCAAGTCGAACAACACGAACCTTGAGAGGCCTGCTGAGCACCGCATCTACACTCTGGCCGGCATCTTCCTGGCGCTGGCCATCGTCTCGAGCGTTCTCATCAGCGTCCTGGTGGACTCTCTGGAAAGGCACGAACAGACCGCAGGCGGGTAGGGGCGGGGGTAGACTCGGGGGCGGCGGTGGTTGGAGCCACATCAGGCCAGATCGGAACAGGCCACGGAACGGATGAAATCGTAACAGGGACCGTACAGGCAGTGGCGCAACCACAATTTTCCATATTAACGGGTCCGACCAAAAAGGAATGTCAAGAAAAAGAGGAAGCTTTCGAAGTTTTCCATTCTTACAATCTCACAATTCGTTTCATCTAGTACATTTTTAGTTGCTAATGGGAGGGGAGCCTTGGCTGCCCCCTGCGAACAAGTAATAAGTCGGGATAGGTGAGGAAATACAATTGCACATGTGAGCGGTAAAGTAATAACAAATAATTGAGAACATTCATGAATATGTTTGATGTACATGAGGTATAAAGTGTTCCTTCAGTACAATTGATCGCCCAGTTCTTTCTTGGTACGGTGTCCTCAAATGCCGTTGTTTCCTCCAGGTACGGAGAGAAGGAGCGTTGCAACAACAAGGAGAACAAGGGGCCCAAGGAGCTGATCTTGGCCACATTCTACCACCTGAAGAAGCCGTACCAGCTGCTCATAATACCATTGACTCTCTGGTCGGGATTCGAGCAAGGCTTCATTACGGCTGACTTTACACAGGTAATCACGTGCTATTCATGAACCTAATATTTCGATGTTGTAAACAGAAGCCAATAGACGTTTGGATCATCTACAAGCGCGTGTAAAGATTCCATAAGCAAGCGTGCATTCCATCTACAGTGTGACGCTCACGTCAGTGAAACAAGCAGGGACATGAAGCGGTATCTCGGTCGTATAGCACATGCAAAGGATGCACTGAAGCACTTAGAACAGCTACTTTACCATTTATAAATAGCTTCAAGATAACGATTTATACTAGGATGGAAGGTAGAAGGGGGGGGGGGGGATGAACCCATTACAAACTACATCTAGCCATGCCAAACTGAACTTGCTTCTTCGCTTATGGAAAAAATATTTACTAAGCCATGCACAAACGCATACGCCTGCTCCCATAGCTGCTTGCTTGACTTCTGGAAGTATACACGTGATATGTGTTTACATTTTCATGACGAGGGAAAAAATTATCATTCACTTTCTTTTAGATGCACCACATGATTGATACCATGCGGCTGTTGGTCGGACACCTCGCCTATTGTACGGCTGGTCTAACCACGTGGCATACATCTCCTTTAGTGACTAAAGGAGATGTAAGACTAAGGCTCAGTGTAACCACGAGGGACATCTCGACTCTGGTCCGACCACGTGGCATATCTCGGCTTTAGTCTAACCACGTGACGTATCTCGGCTTCAGTCTAACCACGAGGCACATCTCGACTCTGGTCCGACCACGTGACTCGCCTGTGCTCTACCATGACCTGGAGCTCTCCGTCTGCAGGCCTACGTCTCCTGCGCCTGGGGCATCCACAAGGTCGGTCTGGTGATGATCACCTACGGCGTGTGCGACGCCGTCTGCTCGTTCAGCTTCGGCTTCATCATCAAGCGCGTGGGCCGCGTGCCCATCTTCCTGTTCGGCGCCGTCGTCAACTACGGCGTGATGGCCGCGCTCATCCACTGGCCGCCGCGGCCCGACCAGAGCCACGTGTTCTTCGTGCTGGCCGCTCTGTGGGGCGTCGCCGACGCCGTCTGGCAGACGCAGATCAACGCGCTGTACGGCGTCATCTTCACCAGCACCAGCGAGGCGGCCTTCAGCAACTACCGGCTCTGGGAGTCGGCCGGCTTCGCCATCTCGTTCATCCTCGCCAACAAGCTGTGCGTCGAGGCGAAGCTGTACATCCTGCTGGTCGTCCTGACGTGCGGCATGGTCGGCTACCTCGCCATCGAGGCGTGGGAGCGGAAGAAGCGCAAGGGCGAGCTGACCATCACTCGTGGTTGAGGTTTAGGTGCCGGACGCGGCGTCGGCTCGCGATCTGTGGTGATTTCGAGCCATTCGATGTGACGATGGTTTGGTTGGAAGTGGTTGTGCCGCGTCGTGATATTGTGTGGTCGGGAGGCGGGGATCCGAACGAAGAGATAATTGCTATTTTTAACAGGGCCGTCTGAACAAACTAGTGTGTTGATGTTCGGTGTGCTCGAGGTTACTGTTTTAAGGAGCATAGTGCGTACGCAAATCGAAGGAAATGCGCTCATTCATGATTGTACATTGTTCATTTGCAGCCATGTCTTCTAATTTTTTTAGATTGTATACATTATACTTTATCAAGACCGAAATAAATAAACACCATTAATGCACGTGCATGCATTGCAAAGCCGCTTTTGTGGTACATTTGATCCAGATTATCGGGCATGCGTTGATCAAGGCACCAGGAGTAGTTATTAATGTCGATTCCATCTATTTTGTTCATCATAAGACTAAACGCTGTAGATTAGAATGCCGCAACAACCGGCATTGTGCATTGTTTATTGGCGCAACACATCAACAGATATGAGCCCAATTTATGATTCAGCCATCCAAAGGTTAAGTTACATATGGGGCATTCCACGTCAAATCGCACAAGAATTGGCTATTTTGAACCCGACCCCCTCCGATTTTTATGAAAATTGATACACCTGTAGTGCCAAGTGAACGAACCTCACACGCCAACTTTCAGCCCTGGGTGACCTCTGGGGTCAGATTTAGAGGTCATCCTAGGTCGCCTATTTTTACCGACTTGACAACAATCAAATGCATATATATTAGATGTTAATTAACTTAGCGGAACGACATTGGTGTTAAAGTTCGCAGAAACCCTTGGCCATTCAGAAATATGGCAAAAGTTGCACGTGACCTCTCCGTGACCCTTGACCTAACGAGGTCAAAGTATAAAAATGCACTTTTATATATGTTTGCCTGCCCCTAATTCGACTAAACGTAGCTGAATTAATGGTCCTGATATTATCTAAGAACGTGCAAAAAAGAAAGGCGGAGACTCTAAAACTTTTTGAGATATCGGCCTTTGAGTAGGTATTGTCATAGGACCAAATCGAAACATGTCCCGATGCTATTTACCATATCATCGATGATAACTCTGGTTTCCTTGGTCCGATTATCGTCAAATTTAGTGGGCAAATCATCGGTGGCAAGCTGAACTATTTTCCAGATTTTCAAGTTGACCTGACCTCACATGACCTGGCAGTGACCTCTCCATTACAAGCCAACAGGGAAACAAAAATATTTTCCTGAACAAAAAACGCTGAATTTGGCTCGTACAGGCTATATTACCTAGTTTTGGGTTAGGCTACTCCAAACGAGCCAAGTTTTATTTTGAACAAGTGTCCTCTGCAAGGTCACGTGAGGTCACTATGAGGTCATGTCACACTTTCGTCAATAACTTTATATAGAATCAAGATAGATAAATAATTTTAATGCCATCGAGATCCTCTGGTTAATCATGATGTATAATATGATCAAGTTAGGTCATCACTTGATCTCGGTTTAGGGTGACCTGGAGGTCAACTGGGGTCAGGATCAAATGTTCAGCTAGCTAAGTCATGTGATACATCAATCAACGCGGCCTGACGAGGAAAATAGGATTGTAACAAAATTATATTTCTATCTTTATTTTGGCAAAAGTTATTCGCAAAAAAAATATGTTTCCTCGGTTTTTATAGTCTGAATATATTGCTTCAGCTCGCGTGCGTTTCGTACTAACATTTTATCGGGAGGGCCAGTAAATGTTTCTGATATGCAAATAGCCGCGACCATAAAACAAGTTGAACAGCGGTACCGTATATTCACGAAGAACTACCAACATTTTTCGCCACACGTACCTCACGGCCCGTCTCGCTGCCGGAAAACCATCTCACAACCACCATACCATTACGTGGAGACGGAGTAACACGATGGACATTCCTTGTTCCCGGTATTGTGCGAGCAGCTGCGAATATGTCATTGAACGCTTTGGTTTCTTTGACCCACTCGGTTTTGGGAAAATACTCCACGCACGTGCCGGTGGCATGGATTTTTACAAACTGATAAAACTGGTCCGGGATCTCAATCAGAGTTCCTTGCAGACTTCCCTTTTTAGCTAACCTTTTCAACGTCCCACCAATGCCATCACACGGTCACTTTCCGTGAGCGGTTGCGAAGAAATGCCACTCGGCGTCTATTCCAAAGTCGACGGAATGGTCTGCCAAATTTAGGAAATTCTTACAATTTGTGTATTGCGAGGCAGCCCCATCTGAAAAAATAAAATATCTTCTTGGGGCGCTGGCCTAATTCTGCTTCCAGGCGCTCAATGAGTTTTCCTTGAAACAGGTGGACAGCCACAGTATCATGCGTCAGGCAGTCGGAAATGGCAGAGTAAGAAAAATGTTTGAGGTCCCCTGCGTTGTTTCGCCAATAAGCCACAAACGGATGGATTGTCACCTGCAGTTTGTTCCAGTGATGGGACTGTACCTCATCCTGTGTAACCATAGCGTAGTTTTCGGAAAAATCTCCAACAATTACCTCTGCAGGAGCTAGTGTTTCCTTTAGGCCTTTCAGATAATTGCCTTGGGCACGGGCGACAAAGTCATGCTTTACAAGTATTTCCAGCTGCTCGCAAAATGATCGCACAAAATCTTCAGAAGTTTGCGTAGCCACCTCTAAGGTGGACCTGTCAGTATTAGTCCACTTTCGGTACTCAATGTTATCGATTTCTCGGTTATCATGAATCATATCATGGCCATGAATATTCACGTAAGTTGCAATATTGCATGTATTTAGGCAATACAAACTTCCCAAGGTCATGTTAGTTCATGTGAGGTCATGTCAACCTGAAAATCTGGGAAATAGTTTAGTTTGCCACCGAAGACTTGCGCAACAAATTTGACGATAATCGGACGAAGGTAACCAGAGTTATCATCGATAATATGGTAAATAGCCTCGGGGCATGTATCCATTTGGTCCTATGACAATACTCAAAGGCCGATATCTCAAAAAGTTTTCAAGTCTCCGCCTTTCTTTTTTGCAGGTTCTTAGATAATATGACGACCATTAATATAGCACCGTTTCGTCGAATTAGGGGCAGGCAAACATATATAAAAATATATTTGTATACTTTGACCTGGTCAAAGGTCACGGGAAGGTCACGTGCAACTTTTGCCATATTTCTGAATGGCCCAGGGCTTCTGCGCACTTTGACACCAATTTCATTCCGCTAAGTTAAATAACACTTGAGATATTTGCAATTTATTGATGTCAAGTCGCTAAAAAATCGTGACCTAGGATGACCTCTAGATCTGACCCCAGAGGTCACTCTGGGCTAAAAGTTGGCGTGATGTGTTCTTTTACTTGGTACTACAGGTGTACCAATTTTCATCAAAATCGGAGGGGGTCGGGGAATTTCTTGTGCGATTTGACGTGGAATGACCCATATATAAAGACAGTTGCATCTAAAAGTCGTTTTGCAAAACGCTGCACTGGCGAACACAGTCTTGGAAGGATATCATATAAACGTGACGAAACGGCATAAATAGTTGTGCACGTTTATTATGAAGAGAAAAAAGGACAGCGAGCAGATAGAAAATTCCCACCGCACGATGAATATTACACAGAAAAAAATTGCGCAACAAAGAGCCACAAAATAAGCTTTGCTGCACAGCGTTCATCCCAGCAGGCGCCACTGCCCTGAGGGATATAGCCCCCGTGGCACGCCCCAAAGAATTGAGTTCGAAGACAGCGAGCGATTCAGAAACATCCAGTCTTTCCTGGAAATGATTGTGCAAGAAATGAGATCAGACTCAGCTAACATGAGCTATAACAACTGTCTAAGTCGATTCTATGGCGAGACTTGTCGAAATCGACAGCCAGCCATATTAATGCCTGTGCTGGGAAGGTGCTGAATAATTCTAGGGGTTAGAGTTGGTTGGAGCTAGTGCAGCCCAATTGCGGTATTGATCGAACGTACGAGCTGTAGGCGTACACTGTGGAGCTGTGATTGAGGCGAACACCGCGTGGAGGTCGGCACTGGCGGACACTTCTGCTTCTAATAAGCACTCCCAGCGTGCGGTTTCCCTTGACGACGCTCGCGTCAACGTCAGGTGAACAGGTGAGCATGGCTTCGAGGCGAATGACCTCCAGGTTGCGTACACGTTAATAGGCTGGAAATGAATTCCAGGTCAGATGCCCAAGCACCGTTGTGAGTCGCTCGTTGACTCATCCGAGTGTCTCATCTTCACACTAGGTGGGACACTCGCAACTCCTCGGGTGGGCCACTCGCAACTCCTTGGGTCGGACACTCGCAACCCCTTTGGTGGGACACTCGCAACTCCTCCGTCCGGGACCAGTACTGCGGGATCGTCTCCTCCTCACACGAGCTGCTCCGGGTCACCAGCAGGTCACACCAACCAATGGAGCAAGCTGTCCAGGGTTATCAGCAGGTCACACCAGCCAGTGGAGCAAGCTACCCAGGGTCACCAGCAGGTCACACCAACCAATGGAGCAAGCTGTCCAGGGTTATCAGCAGGTCACACCAGCCAGTGGAGCAAGCTATCCAGGGTCACCAGAAGGTTACACCAACCAATGGAGCAAGCTGTCCAGGGTTATCAGTAGGTCACACCAGCCAGTGGAGCAAGCTATCCAGGGTCACCAGCAGGTCACACCAACCAATGGAGCAAGCTGTCCAGGGTTATCAGCAGGTCACACGAGCCAGTGGAGCAAGCTATCCAGGGTCACCAGAAGGTCACACCAACCAATGGATCAAGCTGCCCAGAGTCACCAGCATGTTGCACTAAACAGTGGAACATGACGCAACGTGACTTCTGTGCAATGCGTCCAGCGTGGGCTTAAACCTAATTTGCTTGGTTTTAATTCCATATTGCTTTCAGCAGCGAGAACAGGAACCGATCATACCCTTCTAGGAAATGCAATTTTCACGTCCGAACTCCCACCATTTTCTGCTATTTTCTACAAACATTTCAGTTTATATAGCTGATGTATCACCTACGCTCACACCGACATAAACTATATACGTGTCGACTATATACCAACGATGCGCATGACCAAATTAGGCCAGAAACGCAGCAACAATCTTTGAAATGTGTAGGTCAAGGTCAAGGTCAACATGTACATGGACCGACGTGCAAGTGTGATTATGGTAGAGGTCAAGGTCAGTATGGACATGGACCGACGCGCATGGTACCTCCACGGCACAGATGACAGTTCGAACTGGACGTGCGAGCGCCCAACTCACGCTAAGCGGAGGGGGCCGGTTGATCCCGTTGGCGCCCACCGCAGCCACACGCTGCCTCAGTGCACCATGTATCTCGCACGGATGGTGGCGGGTGTCGTCTCTGTCCTTGGCACAGGCACGGCCGTGACTGGCGACTGAGCCGGCGAGCCGTGCAGCTCGCCACAAGCTGCAGGTGCGCCCGTGCCGGGACGGCCCCACTCGCAGCCCCACAGCTCCGGCCGCGCAAATCCGCTGCAGTTGGGCAGAAGCAGCACGCTCATGGCTTAAAGCTGGCGCACGGCGACCCTGACCCGCTATTGTGGGCAGCAACGGTGAGCGACAGGAAGTTCTCAGAAACTGAGCAAACTTAACCAAGCAGCGATTTTCAGAAGGAAACTCACTGCTGATCTTTCAACACAAAAACGCAGTGTTATTTTTTCAATGTTCTTGACGAGCCGTCAAGCAATCTCTTGTAGATAAGCCGTGCCTGCCAGATAATTACACATTAGGCATTCAGATTAAGCGTCTATTATTATACTTGTATAATCGAGATATCTTGGGTGCTATTCGCTGCAATGCAAAACCAACAACAAAACGTTGAAGTTCTCGAACCACATGGAAAAAACGGAATCAATAATTGCTTTTTGAGGAGAGGAGCGGGGCAAGAGGGACCGAACTACATTTATTTTACTCGTATGCACGCATTAGGCCTATAGTCGCATAGACGTCGTCAAGATCCTATCCAACTTTAAATGTGGGGCTACCTACTAGAGGAAAGTGAATCTAGAGGAGGAACACAAAGCCTCGGGCATAACTAGAAGTTATAAAAACCATTGTTTTTTTATTTTCCACGGCCTTTAGGAATGGATTCTCGGCCGGAGTCACCTCCGCGCCAAATTTGTCTGCGCCCCTCCTCCCGCTTCCACGATAACATTTTGGAGAAGAGCCATTCTTGGCTGCGGCGCGCGTTTTCCATATCTATAACATCGGCCAAAATGCAAAAGTATCTTCAGAAGGGTACCCTAATGCCCTGACACGTAATTTAATCCAACTTGCTTTCTTCGAATATGATACCATCGATGCCACATTGAGCACAAACAATAAAACGAATTGGACGAACTGGCGTACCCACATATTTTACCTGTGTATCATGTATGCCCCTACAGTACGATGCAAGAGCGATTGTTTGCTGGCAATTCGTCCTGTCGAATAAGAAACACCTGGCTAAATGTGGTCATATCTGACCGTTGTCTCCTCACACACGAATAAGACAATGCAGATAGTTTGCGCTGTAGGACGGAGACCGGCGTATATATTGGCTTGCACACTGGCGTAAGGACTGACTTGCTCGCTGGCACGCAGACTGAACGCATTAGCTTGTCATCTCGGAGATATCTTTAAATGTGCGACAAGATTGCGGCAACACCGCACCAGCACTCACAGGTCGTCACCACCGCACCGCACAGGTCGTCACCACCGCACCAGCACCAGCACCAACCAGGATGCGCCACGCACCGCCTCCGACATTCCTCGCACCTCCGCGTCGCCACCCGACCCGGGGTCATCGGCGCCGTCCGGCCACCAATTAGCGGCCACGCACTCGCCGGACGGCAGCCAATCAGCGGCCGCACACGCGCTGGACGGCAGCCAATCAGCGGCCGCGCACGTGTCGGACGGCAGCCAATCAGCGGCCGCGCCCGGTCTGGCCGGCTCGCCACTGCCGATGCTGTTCCGCGGCTCACATTAACTCACGCAATCCGCGCCGGCCGGAATCGTGAATTGTGACATCTCATTAGTCTCGTCTTAACATTAGTGTAGGATGGACAGTGACTGTATTAGTTTTAACACAAAAATGAGAACATTTATAATTATCTAATTTAACACGAATACAGTTACAGGACATCCTACACTAATTGGAAACTGTCAGCCATTCAACAATAGTCTGGTCTCGTTACGAATGGTGGCGCGCTGTTGTTTCTCACCAACTATGAGTGCTTATCTCGAAACTGGTAGGCTTGATTCACTTCAAAGTCAGCCACCCCTGGTCTTCAAATATCCAGCCATCAGCATCCCCCAGTGGCTTATATCCACCGACGTCTCACGCATAAGCAACCGCTGCAGTCCATTCATGAACAATCGCAAGAAATGTGGTATGGTTGCCATGACGACATAGCAGAGGGACACGTTCACTGGTGGCGATCTATGAGGTACTTCAGGGTGCACAATGAATGCATTGGCTATGAGATCAAGGACGTGTTTTATGTGGAATACATATTGGACACCTTTCGAGAGCATTGAAATTCGTTCGGTGCCTGACAGCAGCACTTGGAAGTGGTTTCTGAGAGTAGCGCTTCAGATGCCTGACAGCAACACTTCGGCATCCTGACTGCAAAAAAGGATTATGGGACCTCAAATGTGAGATTCACGCATGTTTAATTACTACGTGTAACCTGTATGGCCGACATTATGAAAACCGCGAATGGCTGGCGTCCTGCTGTGTAACCAAGTTGTAGCCGGACGTCTAAAATTGACTTTAAAGATAGGCAAAATCAGACAACAGGAAAATCATGAAGTTCTCGCCCGTCCTAGACCTCGCCGACGGCTTCCTTTCGGAGCTGGGAGATAGATTGCGACGTTGTGCCTAGCTCGCGGTGCGTGCCACATAATAAATATATTTTCCTGCAAAACACCGAAGTCAACCACATGGAAGGAACAAAATGAATACTTGGCGCAAACAACACACGACTCTGTAGGCACCATAATCACATCAAGTGTATAGTTCCTCGCCCGCTGCCTGCTCAACACAACGGCTCGCAATACAACACTCATGAATCATACAAGCAGCCCTACTGGAGACCAGCAGGGCTAGGGTGCACAGACAACACAACACGATGGCGGGCGATCGCGACATTTAACACATTCACGACATCGGCAATTACTCGAGTCAAAACCACGTTTAGCTGGATGGTGCAAACAAGGGTTACACGCTTCCGTCAGTGGAGCATGTTTTGATCACTCCTCCTGGGAACATGTGAGTGGACACAACAACGAGAGAGGCTCCAGGAACTGTTGCTCTTGACAATCGAGCTGGCTGCAGGGGCGAATCTCCGGCAATGGGCCCTGTTCGGAGTCGCATTAATTCACGCCGAGTTCGGTGCATCGACTCAATTGTCAATCCGCGCGGTGAAGAGTGTAAGCGAGCTTTGGGTGTCGGCATACGGAAACACCAATTATGCACTGGTGATGTCATTCTGCGAAGTGTACATTATAAATCGGAAAGTAAAATTGAGTATGTTCAGTGATGGACCACTCGTCTCTGTGGACCCAGGCGGCTCGCATGGGTATTATCAGCTTCATGTGCTGTACGCACGATGTAGAGTGAGCAGGGAAACCAGATCAAGACACATGGCCACACGCCGCATCATCTAGAACAAAAAAAAACTGACAGATGTTGACGCTGGCAGCGCCTAGCATGGCTCGCGTCGTAAACGCTCCACTTGTCACGCTGAGACTAGTCGCGGGTCGGCCACAAGCTCCATGGACCAGCGCGGCCGGACGTGATAACAGAAGTGCCGATAATTGCCGAAAGACGGCAGCACTGCGGCGAAATCGCTCCCCAGGTGGCACGCTGTTGCGCCGCAGTTTCACACTTGCAGTCAAACGTGGCTGCCACGTGGATACCCGGTGAAGCCGGCGCACAGCACACCGGAATGCAGGCGGAAGTCGCCTGTGCGAACTTGTTCTTAAACTCTTCCAGCAGCAGGACCCTGTCTGACGACGATGCGAACTTGGTCGAAGAGAGGCCGCACCAGGGCCCCCAGCCGTGTGGACGACCGGGAGCCACCTTCGGGCCGACAGAACGATCGGCCCCAATTGATGAGGTACAACCAAGACGCTCCCTGTGCGGAGTCACCCCGGCGTTGCGGGTACTCCGTTTATATGACCATGGAAGCTTCCGACTACCATGCGATTATGAAAACTTACGAAAGCATTGCTCCCGTAAACAGGCTTTTGACACGTACCAAAGCATTCGAAAAGCTTAACGATGTGTCCGCTAATATTCCTTATCGCATCGTGTTCGGAAGTTTCGCAGCTTATGCAAACGGGGTGACTACAACGGGAGGCATCATTTAACGCGTTGTCCCACTGAATGAAAGGTGTGTTGCCTTCTCGAATGCCCACATGGATCACTGCTAAACGGATCGTTAATATGACTAGCTGTCACTCTGGCCCACGCGGGCCCTCCTCGCTGGCGGCGACATATCGAGGTGCCGCTGGCCACGGCCCTGGCCTGTCCATGACCTGTACATGACCTGTCCCACACGACGGCTCTCCTCACTGGCGGCGAAGCACTAACGTGCTGCCGGTCACCACCCTGACCTGTCCCACAGTCACCACCATGACCTGGCCCACAGTCACCACCATGACCTAGCCTGTCCCATAGTCTTCCTCACTGCCCTTCGCCGACGGTCTTCCCTTGGCCGACGGCCAGCGAGTGGAAGCTGAACCTCAGCTCGGACTTGGCTGGATCGCAGACGTGACCTGGAGACCTCGCCGTGCCGAACGTGACCTGAGCGTGACCATGCCGAGCAGCCTGCTGCTGCAGTGTCTCTCCCAGCCAGCACACACACCGCGTTGTCGTCACCAGAGTTTCAGATTGACCGCTGACTGAAAATAAAGTAGCACTCTTCAGTTCATTCGTGCACAAAATTTTCCCATTATCACGTATTATTTCGAACAGAACACATCGCGTAAAATGCGCAAGGCCACGTTGAACAGCATATGACCACATTTGTTTATCTGCTACAGTGACATGAACGCCCTTGTTTGCTTTTGGTTATTATATTCAGTACGAATAAATGACCCATAAGTATGGGCTAGGATTGTTGTTCCTACAAAGTCATTGAACCACCACCGACATCGGTTCGATTACATTTGAAGGGAACGCAAGACACAACTTAAGCTGTTCATTCACAGTTATGGTAAAAAGTCAATAGGTCTTGGGTCACCGGCCAAAAAATAAATTGCACCAGTCAGCGACTTCACAAAGGATGGTTCATAGCCTGCTCCCTGTTCTTCACTTCATGTGGCTAAACGCCAGGCATCGGCCCAGCAATGTTTCGAAAAGTGTTGTTAAGCACGACTAGGGTAGTTTCTAGAAACACGGAAACATGATATCAGTGCCATATACAACTCATAAGAAGAAGAAGAAGAACCTTGGGTTCTTTTACAACGCATTGAACCCCTAGGTCATATAGCGTCGCCAGCCTCTCACACCAATTGATCGAGGGGGTGAGAGGTTGGCGACACTATACACAACTCATTAGGTTCTCCAAACTAGTCCAAATGGTCTTGTGTTAATGTAATTAAACATGATTCATGAAAAACCAAGATGCAGTTCAAGTTCATAACTGCAGCCGCCTGACTACCATGGAGTTCTAGAGATGGGCTCAGGAGGCCATTCTCTTCTGTATTACGATTCTGAGCGTCTCCAATACAGATGAGGGACTTTAAGAAAATAAAAAAGATAGCATGCCATCAGTAACGGATCCAGGCTCTGGCCAAGGTGATGGGCATCCGAGGTTTCGGTGCCCCCTGGACATGCCACCACCGTCGCTGATACCCCTGAACACATCACCACTTCTGTCGCGGAGTGCCAATTATATATTGTGTTGAGCGCGGGGAGGAGTGCGCTCAAAAATACCCTGGCCTGTGCTACCTCGCCTATGATGTTACCTATGCTACCTTACAGGTAGCATCATGCAGTAGCAAGTTCGTCTTCGAGCTAGCTAGTAGAACGTCGGTCTTCGACGGTTCCGTGGTGTCGAGGTAGTCTGAGGCGCTCATTTTCGGATCGTTGCAAACCGCTTGAGGTGGATTAGTCTCCTTAACGTGATACTAGTGTAGAAATGGCAACCGGGGAAATAGAATCGAGACCAGTTTGTGCGATCACTCGATCGATTCCGATTCCGTCGATTCAAGCCGAAATCGAACGCCCGGGGAGTTTCATTGAGGGTAGGTTATTTTGTTCACCCTGAGGCCACTCACAGCGTCAGAAGGCTTTTCTCGTGACGTTATTTCATCTCGGGGATCCACATTGTCATTCTAACCGAAGCGTCATGGGAAATGAAAGCGATGAGAATACTTTAATGCCATGCTTCATTCTCAGAATAGTCTATTTGGGCAGTGATGGAGGCGTTGGGTTACGGGCAAGAAAAGTAAAGTTCGAATAAAAGAGCAAGTCACGATTATCGTTCGGCCTAGAATACTATTCTATTCATCATGATGATGCTTGTCCACAGTCCAAATTACGTCACTTCGGACCGAAAGAAGAGATAGCTGGCCTTTGCATTTCATACAGAATATTGTGTACTGGGACATAACTACATTACTTTTACATCCATGCATAACTACATTTATGATGCATCTATGGCGACTAAGATGACCTTGTTCGTTTGGGCACACAAGACGTGAAATACAGGCCTAATTAAACCAGCCGAAAACGCGACCATTAAGGCCACCAACAAGAACATGTTCTTCAATACTTTCAAAAGGCATATTTCGCAACGCAAAATGGCGTTAGACATGATGTAAAATTGGCAATTAAACACGTAGTAGGTGTGCGAACTTCATTAAGGCCGGTGGATCGTCCGAGGACTAAGTTCGTCGGCTGAGGGGGCTTCTTTAACGACTCAGACCCTTTTCCGTTAGGCTGGAGGACTCTCTTTTAACAGCTCGAGCCCCTTCCGCCATGCCAGGGGTCCCTCCCTCCCTCCCTCGCTCTCCCAGGGGTCCCTACAGCTTGTGCGCCCCTCCGTCGGTCCAAGGATCCTTCACATCGGCTCTGGGTCCTCTCCGACGGCCCGGGGTCATCTTTGGTGGCACAGGACCACCTCTGTCGGGTCTGAGGCTCCTCTTTCAACAGATTGACCTCCATCAGGTAAGGGGTCCCTTCTACGGCCTTGGTTCCCCCGTTGGCACGGGGCCCGTCGCATCGTCTCGGGCCCCCGGCGGCCAGGGGCCCTTCTGTCGGATCATGGGCCATCTCCATCAGCTCCGGGGGCCTTTACAACGATCCAAGGCACCCTCCACCGGCCTAGAGGTCCTTGACGTTGGTCCAGCATGGGGCCCTCAAGGTTTGCTCGTGGCCAATCCCCGTCACCCCTTGGGTCCTGCTTACCAACCAGGATCTTCTCCATAAGTCCTGGGACCTTTGGTCGGCCGAGAGTTCTTCATGGACGACGCAGGGGCCTTTCACGATGGCCGGGGCTCTCACTGGTCGCACAGACGCCCCCTGTGGTGCCCACATTCTTGTGCGCCTCGTTACGACCACCGTTGAAGTACAACGTCTTCAACGATCCGGTTGGGGCCCAAGAGAGCGGGAGGGATGGGGTCACGACCTCACGACCCCTGGATCCGCCACTACATAGAGTTACGATCCCAGCATGAATAAATCGAACAATGCAATCTCATCTGGATAAGATGCTCTATACCTGCCGACTGAATGCCATTTCCTGGGAATACTGCTTCAATTTTCGATGCGGACCAGTCTATACATTTCCCCATCTTTAACCACACCATACTTTCACCCTGAAATATAGTTGCGCAATGTCGCAAACGGTATATCATGTGTAAAATGCATACCTTGTACGTGCAATGTCGTACGCGGTATATCATGCTAAAATGCATGTCCAAAAGCTCTCTTGCAAGTCTTTGTGAATAATTGGACCGTCAAGCGAAGCTTCGTGATTAATTATAAACTACCGAATATATTCATTTCAATGAGCGAACACGGAAAGCAGAATTTTGGCAACTGCGAAAGGTAGAACAATTCAGACGAAGCCAAGTTCGGGCGTTGAACCAAAGACTACTATCATGTCTGACAGTCATAGCCATATATTGCGCAGCTTGTTCACAATGAACATCGCTATCTAAAAGACATAGCTTCGAGCCTGACCGAGACAATCAGAGTAGTGACAGTTCCAGTGCAGTCCCTCACGCCCCCTCGGTATGGCAGTTCTAATCAAGCATCCGGATCAGTACGTTTCCCCCATCGCAGTGCCGTATACAGCGGGAAGTTCGTTGGTCATGGCTTCAATGCTCCCTTTCCTCGGTCGAATGCTTCTTATGGCAGACATATGGCGACGGTGGCACGGGGGCTGTCTCAAAGTTGGTATAGTGGACGGGTTGACGGGGAGCCACTTTTAAGTCGATTTTTCCCGTGCAACACTCATAGGGTTAAAGCCAAACTCGTTCAAAGTTGGGGAGGGGCCGCCATCCCCACCTCCTCCCCCTCCCCAGGTCCCCCACCATCGCATGACAATCCCGGTGACTCGGCCGAATCTGTACCTGCCTCCATCGGCCGAGTGCGAAGTATACAACTGCCTTCTCTCATCGCATCCTCTCCACTCTCCCCATCGCGTACAAGCTGGCCGAACGCATGGTTTCCGAAGAAAACACAAACCAATCGCTCACAAACGAGCTGACCATACAAACATTGGCTTGGCACATGTACACACAATAGGTGGAAGTTAAAGGTCCGAGACACACCGCATGTGTCCGTTCACTTATGCCCAGTTTGTACCCGAACATGCTTCATGAACTGTTCATAATCTTTGGTCAGAGAAAGACGTTAGCAGCGGTACGTCCGCCCACCAGCGAATTTCAACAGCGTTTGACGTAATACAACACTGCACGCTTTAACACTCTCATCCGCAGCCGGATTCGCTCATTCTTTTCCTTTGAGATCAGCCAACTCCCAACGCAACGTTCATCCTGAATAGTGATCAATCTGTACTCAAAGGGAAGTGTTCGCTGTGACCTTTCCGAGCCCGGACAGCTTGCAATACATCTAGTGCTTCAGCCGACACGTGCCAGCCGACACGTGCCACCCGTCTCGGGAGACGAGCAGGCAGCACGTGGCTGACGTGAGCTTCGAGGTTGATAGAGCAGTTCCCGGGTGGGGCTGCGTGTCTATTTCTTCCCTTAGTGAGATGCAGTTTGGTGACTGTATTACACCCGAGATTACACCAGCTAGCCAGACACACTTTAAGACGGGCGACTGCATAAGCGTTTAAGATTGTGCGTCTATGGCTGATGCGGAGGGAGATTAGACTGTACGGCGCAATTAATTTTTGGCGTCGCTCGTCCAGTACCAATATAGGCACCTTATACTGGCATGACAAAAGCGCTGGGAATACGAGATGGCAGGAGCGAGAGAATTGAGAGTGCGGGAGTCAGAATCTCTGGAGAGGGGTGCGGCGGCGACAAACTAGAGAGAGGGATGCGGGAGTGGGAACCTCGAGAGAGGGGTGCGGTGGGGAGAGCACGAGACGACAAGCCGATGGGACATGTCGACTCTCCGGGGCAGTAGGTCGGTGCCATTTCCATATCGACCGCGAGGGCCGATTGGAGTGCAGTGCGGCCGGGATATTGCTGCGGAGGCACGTGTTTGTCCATTGCCGTTGGCAGATTGGGCCTGCGCCGGGCGACAACGGCACCGGGCTGCTCAACAGCCACCTCCGCCACAGCTGGTAACACCATCGCGATCTGGTCAAGAGCGCCGTGCACTGTTTGATGACAAGATAACTAACTTGTCTCTGCCTACGAGGATTCAGGGTGCACCAAAACGTCACACTTTCAATCCATTCGTCTGTTATTAACGGAAGATGGTGCTCGTCAAAATCCATTGATATCGCTGACACAAATATCTGACGCACAAATCACGCCGCGAGCGCCAGCCGCCGCGTTCGTCAGCGGCGCAGTTGGGCGCGCGAGCGACGGTGCGACCGTGCGCGCACCTCTGCACTGACCTCACAGCCTTGTGTCATCCATGGCCGCGCTATCCAGCGGGTCTGATGGTACGGCAGCGGGAGGATTAGAGACGACCGGCTGTCAGTTAGCCGCCGGGCGACAACACGTGCAACGCCGCCCGACACACCGGGCGACACCACCATCGTCGGCCGACACCACACGACACAACCGGGCGACACCACCATCGTCGGCCGACACCACACGACATAACACGCGGCACCACCATCGCCGGGCGACACGACGTGCGACACACCGGGCGACATCACGCGATACACCGGGCGACACCACCATCGCCTGGCGACAACACGTGCGACACACCGGGCGACACCACGCGATACACCGGGCGACACTACCATCGCTGGGCGACAACACGTGCGACACACCGGGCGACACCACCATCCCCGCGCGACACACCGGGCGACACTACCATCGCTGGGTGACACGCGTGCGACACACCGGGCGACATCACGGGACACACCGGGCGAAACCACGCGAAAGGACATACAATGAGCAACGGGCACCCAACATGCTATGCATCAATACATGTCCATACACCGGTCAACATACGGTGATACATATAGGACATACAGCTCCGTCGAGAAAAACCATGAGATATACAGTAATGCAATGGTGGTGATTTCGAGCCTGTGTGCGTCCAACTGAAATTATACCTTGCCTTCATGCATCCATAAGAAGATATTGAGAGATGATGAAATCGTACATGAAGGCATTACATTCACTTGTTTCTTATTTACACCAGGGATATCCTGACGATGAAAAGAATGTTCAAACATTCACTTATTGCTTTATTTATTACTTGCTTGTGTAAATGCTTCAGCATAGATCGTTGATAATGCATTAACCTAAGCGTATAAAAATGACTAATAGAACATAAAAATTATAATATATATATATATATATATATATATATATATATATATATATATATATATATTGCGTGAGAAGAAATGTACGACCTTCAATATACCAGGAGGTACTGAGTTTACATTAAAAGTAACGTTAGGGATTATGCTATATTACCCAACGTTTCGGCCAGGGACCATCGTCAGGAGTGATATAAAAAATGTCTGGCTTAACAATCGAAAACAAAATCGCGCGTAAAAAGCGTGCAAAAATACACGTGAATCACAGAAAAGCATCCTCAGTGGTGCAGACATTTCAAGAAACTCCAAACCAGAAACCAACTAGGTCAAGATAGAGTCCTCTGAGGAAGCCCGGGCCGATGGCCCATATACATATCGACACATACATGCACGCACATATATAGACATATATCCAATATAACGCGTAATACATGAAGTATAATTTATGTTTATGTGATTTTATGTGATATACCAAGACGTCGTTTGCGTGTTTAGTTGCGGCCGTAGATTACGTATGTGTAGAGATTCGAGGACCTTCAGATCAGCGTTGTCCCTGGCTGTTGCTAGAATTTCTACTTTGAAGTTCATGTTAGTGTCGCTGTGTTCCATGTTAGAATGCTTGTCGATCATGTGTTCGCCTAAAGGTGTGTATTCTCTCCGAAGTCTGGCATCTCCCAAGTGCTCATTGTACCTATCCCTGATGCTACGCTTGGTTTCTAAGCTGTGGATAGGTGATTAGCAATTACTTCTGTGATTATATTTCATTAGTTTTTATCTGATAAGCATTTTCATAGCACGCAAACTATACTATATTAACCTAGCGACGCTGCCGTGCGCCATCTTCTTGTTAGGCGAGGCCTTGTGGCTTTAGGTGTGTTCTCGACGCTTCGATTTCAGTAAGTAGGAGATATTACAAGTGTGTAGATTTCATTAGTACATTAGACAACATTCATACTATCCTAACATACTTTATTTATTTATATTGTGCATAGTGCGTTTGGTGTTGAAGTTTAAGATAGAGTTTAATTGGTAGTAAGTTGGGGGTATTCATAAGTGCTGTGTGACTGTTCATTTTTCTGTCTAGCCATAAGTGATATCAAAAGGGATATTCATATAGTTGTCTACTTGTGTGGAAGACAATTATATTAGACATTTTGTTTATTTATTTAAAAAAAAACAAAAAAAAAAACAATTGTTTAATAGTTTCTGCTTAGCGTGCTGCTTTTCTTGAGGTACTCAGATAATTAACTGGCAGTATAGGAGATAGCGATTTATAGTGAATGATAGTTGGCTTTTTTGTCGGTTGTTTAGCGAGTTAATTTGAATCTAAATCTAGGCATAAGCTGCAGCGTTTAGGATGGTTTCGACCAGGCACTAGAGGAAGAGATTAGGACCCTTAAGGCAGAGCTTTCCAAGCTCAAGGCTGCCCTTGTTGCACAGGGTAGGCAAGATAAAGCAACAAGGGGTCACTCCGTAGCAGGGACATCATATGCCCAGGTGGTCGCAGGCCACCAGGTAGCTGAGACTTCCCCTACTGTGGAGGTGGCTGGGATCTCTCGAGAGGGGAGTGTCAATAGTGAACAGAGGAGGGGTAGTTCTGGTAGGTCACAGGAGGGGAAGTGGCATGAGGTCAGGGGGTGTAGGATTTGGAGACGCGAACCTAAGGAAATGGTCAGTGAGCGGCAGGTGGCAGGTGGTAGGAGCGGGAGGAAGTCTAGCCGAACGGCCCAGCGGACAGGCATATTAACATCAAATATGTTCCAGGCATTGGATGACTGCCCTCAGGATAGTAGTAGTAAGGAGTCAGTGCTGGTCCTAGGAGACTCTCGTGTGCGACATTTAGATCGGGTATTTTGTAAAGGTAGGAGGGACATGAGGTGCATCACCAGGCCTGGTGGCAAGGTGAAGGACCTGGTACCTGTGGTGGCACAGGTCACCAGTGATCACCAGTTTAGCACAGTCAGTGCATGTATGGGTAAATAACATAGGTCCTGCTAAGAGTGAGGAGCTTCTGCGGGAGTACAGGGCCCTTCTGGCCACCCTGAAGGGTGCCAATAGAGTCATTGTAACAACAATTTTGCCTAGGGCTAGAGCCTCCCCTGAGTGGAGCTCTAGGGCACAGGCAGCTAACGCCAGGGTAGGAAAGCTCTGCCATGAGCTAGGTTTTACATTTGTAGACGAGTGGAGCAGGTTTTATGCATCGTGGGACCTCTATCAGAGGGATAGCCTGCACTTATCTGAGAAGGGGGTCCATGTGTTAGGCAAAGTGTACGAGCATGTCCTTCAGGGAAACTAGGAAATGGGGTGGGGAGGGATGAAATTGCATTGCCAACTCAGAAATATTCCAATAGTGTCAGCCAAGGCAATAGAACCTCAAAGTCTGCAAATAGGGACAGCAGCAGTTCAAGGGGACAGAGTGATCTTCATTCATCTAGTGATAAAAGAACTTCTCAGTATGAAAAAGCCAAAGGTGATTATGGAGCATTTGTTAAGTGTATGATGTTTAATGCTCAGAGTATCCGTTCCAAATTTGATGAGTTCAAGTGTTATGTTGCTGAGGAGGAACCAGATTTTGTTTGCATTACGGAGGCATGGGTCAGTGAAGGGTATTTTGGAGATAACTTACAGGACTATGAGATCCAAGGATACAATATGTTTTCGTGCAATAGGGGTCCAGCAATGAAAGGGGGTGGTGTAATGCTGTATATGAATAGCTTATTCAGTTCTCAAAAAGTAGCAGGTGGGGATAAAAATGTGTCTGTGGAGTCCATTTGGCTTGATGTCACTGTGGGAAAAGGCAACAGCAATACTCTTAGGATAGGAGCTTTCTACCGATCAGGAACCCTGTCACATTCTCAGCAACTGGAGCTTGACAAGGTGATTTGTGAGGAAATGAGTAGAAACTTGAAGAGGAAGTGCCTTATTCTTGGTGACATTAATCTAAAAGGTTATGAAAATGCTGGTGTTGGCTCCCCATCATGCAAAATGTTTAGGAAATGCCTTGAAGAGGACCTGTTCTTACACCAGTTTGTATCGGAACCTACCAGGCATGGCTCATTCTTGGACCTTGTATTCTCGTATTTAAGTGACTTGGTTCAAGACTTGACTGCAGGCGAAACTCTGGGAAAAAGTGACCATAACATAGTTAGATTCAAGGCACATGTAGGGGAAATTATCAAGGATAATTTGGTAAAGGTTCCAAATTTCAACAGAGCAGACTTTGACTGCATGAGAGCGGATTTAAGTGCCATCAGATGGGAAGAAGAATTCTCCAATTTAAATGCTTGTGAAATGTGGGAAAAGTTCAAATCTTACTTGAAGGAAATTCAGATTAGACATGTCCCCAAAAGCAAAGACGCAAAAGAAGGGTAGGAAAGCCAGCATGGCTTACACCAGACTTGATAAAAGCAATTAAGGCTAAGAAAACTGCATTTAGAGTCTTTAAAGAAGCCTCAAATGTCGTTAATCTAAAGGCGTATCGAAAAGCCAGAGACACTGTGAAGCAAAAAACCAGAGCAGCAAAGCGAGCAAAAGAACTGGATTTAGCTAGAAACTGTAATGGGGACAGTAAAAAGTTCTTTAGTTTCTACAAGCTGAGTAAAGTTTGTAGCACAATTGGTCCACTGGAAGTAAACGGGACTACATTGGGTGAGAATAGTGAGATGGTTGAGGAGCTGAGCAAGCAGTTTAAATCAGTGTTTACATTGGAAGATATGACCAATCTGCCGACCGTACACCATAGTTCAGTGACATGGGATCTGACAAATGATGTTGATTTCATTGATAGTGATGTTGTTTACAATCATATCAGGAAAATAAAGCCACACAAGGCAGCAGGACCTGATGATATTTATGCTAGGGTGTTGCGGGAAACTGAAAAGGAACTGGCATTTCCACTTAGTATAATATTTTGTAGATCAGTTTCACAAAATGAAATTCCAACCGATTGGAAAAGGGCAAATGTAGTTCCTATTTTCAAGAAAGGAGAAAGAGGGAAAGTTGAAAACTATAGGCCGGTAAGTCTCACATCCCTAGTCTGCAAGGTACTCGAATCAATTATCAAGGATAGAATAGTTAGTTATCTGGAAGGTAGCAGATTGATTAAAGATACTCAACATGGGTTTAGAAAAGGACGATCGTGTCTCACAAACCTTTTGGACTTTTTGAATTTCGCCACAGAACAATTTGATCAGGGAAATCAGGTTGATGTAGCATATCTTGACTTTAGTAAGGCGTTTGACAAGGTGCCCCATAAACGGTTAATGATACAGCTTCAGTCCCATGGTATTGCAGGTAGCATCTTAAAATGGATAGAGTTGTGGCTTTCAGATAGACAGCAAAGAGTGATGCTAAATGGTACAAAGTCATCATGACAAAATATTGTTAGTGGAGTCCCCCAGGGGTCAGTACTGGGGCCACTACTGTTCATTATATTTGTAAATAACATTGAAAGTGGCCTAAGCAGTAAAGTTGTGAAATTTGCGGATGATTTGAAGGTATTTAGGGCAACGCCAGGTCAAGATGAGCATATCTCGCTGCAAAAAGACTTGTGAAGTGGTCCGAAGAATGACAAATGAAATTTAATTTTGATAAGTGCAAAATCATGCATGTAGGTAAGCAGCATATGAAGGCTCCATACTTGATGGGTGGCCAAGTGCTATCAGTGACTCAACAGGAGAAGGATTTATGTGTTATTCCAAACACAAAACTGGGGGCATTAGAACAGACCAAGGAAGCCAGGAAGAAGGCACTGAGAATGTTCGGGGCAATAAATAGGAATGTATCATACAGAAGTGAGGAAGGATCAGGAAGCTTTACTGTGCATACGTCAGGCCACATTTGGAATACTGCATCCAAGCTTGGTCTCCTAGCTATGAAAAAGATTGTTGGCTTTTAGAGAGAGTACAAAAGAGGGCTACAAAAATGGTTAATGGCATAAGCAACCTGGCATATGAGGAAAGATTTAGGAAATTGAATATGTTTTCACTTAGATATAGAAGGCTGAGAGGAGATCTCATCGAGGTCTTTAAATTTGTCCATGGTCTGGAGAGGGGATACCTTGGGGAAATGTTTGAATTGAACAGAAATGATGCAATTAGAGGTCATAAATTCAAAATTAAAGTTAACCACAGCAAAACAAGGTTAAGGCAAACTTTCTTCACCAACAGGGTAGTAGAACACTGGAACCAGCTGCCAGAAAACATTGTCAGTAGCAGCACATTGAACATCTTTAAAAAACAGCATAGACAATCATTATAAGAATAGAGGGCTTGCTTTTCAGTATTACAGTGAGGGCTGATTGACAGATTTGGTGGGCAACTGGTTCAGTGAACAGAGTATAACCAAGAAGGGCCCTTGTAGCTCATAGTTGCACTAATCTTTTATGTCTTTATGTCTTTATGTCTTATGTTTTCAACCAATTCAACGCCAATATGTCATCTGCTGAGGATTTCTCCCAACGTCAACGTAATCCATTTTGATGAATGGTCCGATGATGAATGGTCCGAGAAACCATTCCACAGCTGTCTGCTCATCGAAGGCATCCATCACGCTCCGTATCCACTTAAATCACGGTGCTGGTAGGGTTGTTAGCGACCGCAGAAGCGCAAATGGCTTTGTTCGAAAGACGTACTTTGCACCTTTCCCACCAATGGCTTAGAACAATTGATTTTCAGACATGTCACTGCCGGCACATTGTTTGTCGGAGTCCTCGTGAAGGATGTCCGCTCAGCAACGTGAGGCCCGAATTCATGAATACAAAAGCAGCAAGAACTCGGGGTGGCTTTGAAATTCAATGCATTTTCGCGGCAGGTTATCTCTCAAGTATGAACTCACCGAGGGTTCTAGTCGAGTGCAGGCGCCTCTTCTCTACCTCGCTGGCTCCGCAGCTCCTGATGCTCTCTGGTGACGGACAGGGGTCAGTGAGCGGGCAGACAGTCGGCGGTCTGAGGTCACAGCACGGCACCGTAACTGCGCCTGCTTACCAGCTCAGAGACACCGCACGCACATTTTTGCCACGACGGAACGTCTGGGCAGGGCCTCAGCAAGGGAACAAGGGCAGGGCAAGCCCTCGACAAAGGAACAGGGACAGGACAAGCCCTCACGAAGGTGATAAGGGCAGGACAAGCCCTCAAGAAGGTGACAGGCAAAACAAGCCTTCACGAAGGGGACAGGGGCAGGGCAAGCCATCAAACACGGAAAAGTCGCACTTTTTACGATGTCTATGTCTGCTGTTATAATGTTGGTGGAGCGCAAGAGAAAGCTTGCACTTCCAATACGCTCTGCTTAGCAAAAGGACCCTGGTGCACAAACACACCCCAGCAAGAATTCTTACTAAATTTCTATAGAAACGACGCTAAGCCTACCGAAAATACAGATTTGAGGAGGGGAGTTTCACTCCCAAAATAAAACAAAATAGAGACGTGGTTACGATACAAAGTGACATGCTGTAACATGCATCTACCTGTGTGTCTACATATATATGTACACATTTAACGTTTCTTGAAATAAGTGATTTCGAATTGACTGCTTCTTTTGCATGGAATGTCCATACTAGTACAACGTTCTGAGATGTTCACTATGCTCTCGACTATGAACGGGAAAATGGATCAGGCTGGGAAGGGCTGATGAAACTTGTCACGCGCATGCAAAGCCAGATCAGACAAATTCTGAAAGTGTTTGGTTGGTTATTGGCTTTACGACACATCGACCGTTGAGTCATGAAGCGTCCCCGATCTCTCACGCCGATTGGTCGCGGGCGAAGAGTAGCGACAGGCAAGATTCGAACCTCAAATCTGTCGATTTTGAGGCAAGCAACTTACTCCTAGACCACTTGTCCCCGCAAAAATTATGACAAGACATGAAGCTGAAAATGGGATTTATAATAAACGAGATCAGCCAGTGACAATGTAGGTGCCATTCAGATGAATGATGTCCCATACCCTACACATGAATTGCACATGTCGTCTTATTTAACACAATACTGACAATCCATTCTCCACCGACTGAATGTTAAGACGCTTATGAAACTGGTCATTGCAGATTTCATTGATTCCGACGACTCCGAAAGGCACTTTGCTAAATTCGCATCAAATAAGCTTTAACAAAACTAGCTCGTGGTGTTCTGCAATATAAAATATATATTTTCTCGCGCCACGCAGCTTATAGATGTGATCCCGTCTAGTCCACAAAACCATAATGTCATGGCCTTCGGACATAAATCAGTTATAATATGCATCCGTGCTGTATTTGTGCTTGTGTATCACACTGAATTTCCTTTGTCAAATACACATCCTCACGGAAGTAATTATTTATTCGAGGTTGTGCAACATGGTGCGGGACGTAAGGAAGCGTTGTGCCCAACTTTGTGAGTGCCGTGGCCTGGTTGTTTGAGAGTGACGGCAAAGTCTGGATAATTCATCCTCCATTAATATGGAACATAATTGGATACTGCCACACCAAGTGCCGAACAAGTGTGCGGCTGGGCATCGAACAACACCGTAATTGCACTCCAGACGCGCCTTGTGTGCCAACATGCTTCACTCCCGGCCATATTTAGCTTTCAAATCGGAAGCACACAGTGGCTACCAAAAGAATTTGTCCGGTAGATGAGTAAGCAAATATCCCGATTAACTATAGACCGCGTTAACTGCATATTGGAACGCAATTTAGGCTGCATGATTTTGGCAGCGTTGCCGGTGCCGATGTTAAATAATGTTTCTGGTGCCGATGCTAAATAATGTTTCTAACGGCCAACCGACGTAACGGATCGGCACCTGGCATGCTGTATAAAATGGGACATCTGTGAATTATCTGGCGTCGGGGTCTATCTGGGTCGCTTGGTTGCAGTGGGTTGTAGTGGTGTGCTGCTTTGCAGGGGACTGGCTGTTTATGCTGACCCCTGAGATGCAGGTGACATGACACTGAGCAGTCCTTCTGACCCAGCCCCGTGCTGTTCGGAAGGTCGTGCCCCAATACACCATAGTGGTGACTGCGACACGCATACTTCATGCGCTTTTTATGCTTATTGGATACCGTATTAAGTTGTGGGGTACCGTGTTAAGCTGCAGGTGTTAAGCTACTTGACAAAAATCGGAGGCGTTTCCCAGCATAAAGCTACCTGACCGTGACATTTAGTGCGGTATGTTCGCTAAATACAGAAAGACGACAGGCGACATAGCTCAAATATAGCCCAAATGAAGGAGGCATCGTACATCGTGCATCGTGAAAATCAAAAGAAACAACTCTCCGTGTTCTGCCCTGAGCGGGCCCACCGTGATAGTTCGGGCACACGTGCCAACGTGCCATTACTTTCTCTGCATGCGTATGCACATCTTCACTTCACCATGCAGCTCGACTTATGTATTCGTGGTAAGCCTGATTTGTAGTACCTACTACTCGGCACCAGCTTCACCCGCCTAACACCACCTTGTCAAAGTCTGCACCAGCCTAACACCACCCTGTCAAAGTTTGCACCGCCTAACACCACCCTGTCGAACTCCACACCGGCCTAACAATGTCCTGTCAAACTCCGCACCGGCCTAACGCCACCCTGCCAAACTCCGCACCGGCCTAACAATGTCCTGCAAACTCCGCACCGGCCTAACACCACCCACGCTAACGCCACCCTGCCAAACTCCGCACCGGCCTAACAATGTCCGTCAAACTCCGCACCGGCCTAACAATGTCCTGCACCGGCCTAACGCCACCGCCAAACTCGCACCGGCCTAAAAGGCAAATGTCCTGCCAAACCCACCGGCCTAACGCCACCCTGCCAAACTCCGCACCGGCCTAACCTAACAATGTCCTGCCAAACTCCGCACCGGCCTAACCACCTGCAAACTCGCACCCTAACAATGTCCTGCCAAACTCCGCACCGGCCTAACGCCACCCTGCCAAACTCCGCACCGGCCTAACAATGTCCTGTCAAACTCCGCACCGGCCTAACAATGTCCTGCCAAACTCCGCACCGGCCTAACGCCACCCTGCCAAACTCCGCACCGGCCTAACAATGTCCTGCCAAACTCCGCACCGGCCTAACGCCACCCTGCCAAACTCCGCACCGGCCTAACAATGTCCTGTCAAACTCCGCACCGGCCTAACGCCACCCTGCCAAACTCCGCACCGGCCTAACGCCACCCTGCCAAACTCCGCACCGGCCTAACGCCACCCTGCCAAACTCCGCACGCACATACCCCGGGGTAATGTGACGAGGGATATATATATATATATATATATATATATATATATATATAGATATATATAAGCGAGAAATTACTCGCGTTTCTTTAGTCTTCAAGTAATTTTATACATCACGCCTATTATTATTTACAGTTCGAGTACATTCTACCAGCATACCACTATTATTACATTCTCAGAGGACAGGATCAAATCTGAAACAATATGACGTAGAATTGCACTAAGCTGTGAAAAGGGGAATGTTTTTGAAACGACTGCGTCCCTTCGAATGTTTGTTGTCCTCTTATAACTTGTCAAATCAAATCTGCCCATCAAAACCTATGTCGGTTACCGAACCCAAGAGTATGAACTTATATTTGTCCTGCTCTCCGACCAATACAAGAGAATCCTTCAATTGAGAGCTCTGCTGCTACTAAAAAAACGGATATTTTCGAATTGCGAGAGGGAGTGCTACGGCGAGCCCAGGGGTTAATTCAGGCTGCGTTTGTTAGTGCGAAGCGTGTCCTGCGGCGCGACAGGCACGTGGAGAACGTACCGTTTCCGATGAACTGGTTGCGCTTCCGTCCGAGCAAGATGTCCTTATATCTCTCGCGAAAAGAGGAGCTGCGCGCGCCGTACGTGATGGGGTTCAGCGCAGAGTTCATGTACAGACACCAGTACGCCTGGAAATTGGATAGTGAGTTCATGTACAGACACCAGTACGCCTGGAAATGGGATAGTGAGTTCATGTACAGACACCAGTACGCCTGGAAATGGGATAGTGAGTTCATGTACATGAACTCACTACCCATAGTCCATAGTCTAGTCAGCAGTCTGGTTGGCAGTCTGGTCGGCAGTCTGGTCGCCAGTCTGGTTGGCAGTCTGGTTGGCAGTCTGGTTGGCAGTCTGGCCACCAGTCTGGTCGCCAGTCCGGTCGCCAGTCTGGTCGGCAGTCTGGTTGGCAACCTGGCCGCCAGTCTGGTCGGCAGTCGGGCCGCCAATCTGGTCGGCAGTCTGGCCGCCAGTCTGGTCGCCAGTCTGGTCGCCAGTCCGGTCGCCAGTCTGGTCGGCAGTCGGGCCGCCAATCTGGTCGGCAGTCTGGTCGCCAGTCCGGTCGCCAGTCTGGTCGGCAGTCTGGTCGGCAGTCTGGTCGGCAGTCTGGTCGGCAGTCTGGTCGGCAGTCTGGTTGGCAGTCTGGTTGGCAGCCTGGCCGCCAGTCTGGCCACCAGTCTGGTCGGCAGTCTGGTCGGCAGTCTGGTCGGCAATCTGGCCGCTAATCTGGTCGGCAGTCTGGTCGGCAGTCTGGTCGGCAGTCTGGTTGGCAGCCTGGCCGCCAGTCTGGTTGGCAGTCTGGTTGGCGCAGTCTGGTCGGCAGTCTGGCCCCAATCTGTCGGCAGTCTGGTCGGCAGTCTGGTTGGCAGTCTGACCACCAGTCTGGTCGCCAGTCTGGTTGACAGTCTGTCCACCAGTCTGGCCACCAGTCTGGTCGCCAGTCTGGTTGACAGTCTGGCCAACAGTCTGGTCGCCAGTCTGGTTGGCAGTCGGGCCGCCAGTCTGGTCGGCAGTCTGGCCAGCAGTCTGGTCGCCAGTCTGGTCGGCAGTCTGGCCGCCAGTCTGGTCGGCAGTCTGGTCGGCAGTCTGGTCGCCAGCTGGGCGCTGGTTGGCCTGCGGGCCACTGTCCAGCGCGCCGTGCTGATCACGCGAACGCGAATGAGCCCCCATGTGGACTAGCTTCGGTGTCGGTGCCCCGCCTCAAGACCCACGGGGCGACTGGAAGAATCGCATCGTGCTGGTGTGCCAAGTCAGTATTTACCGTGTGGACAGCGGGATGAATTTCGCATCGACTTGCGCGGTGAACCACGGTAGTTCTGTTCAACGGGGTCTGCTGAGCATTTCTCCCAGGTGCAGCCGTCCTTATGAATGGTGGCTGAGAGACGTTATTATCTATCGCAGCCATCTCGGAGGCGTTTGACACGGGACATTTGCAGACATGGCATTTGGCCCGATTGTCTGCCGAAGCACAGATGGAGTGGAGAGCCGATGAATTGGAGTCTGGCTTCTGACGGGATACCTATGTCCGGCGTTGTTCTTTGTTCTCGGTAGGCGAATTGTTGGTGTAAAAAGAATGCGAATACTCTAGAGCATGCATATGGGAAAAAGATCGTGTCTCGATGAGAAAGACGCACAGCTTTCGTTTTGCACGGGATGACTGTCAAGTCGCCAAGCGTGATGTACCGCACTGAGAATAAGGGATAGTGAAGCAACCAAGCACACCATTCGAAGTGCTAAGCCAGTACGCCAGAACCACCACTGTCTCGGATCTCCGCGATCGAACAACCTATCATGGAACAACCATGCATCCAGATAAACCTGGTTGAGAGGAGCCATATAATCGGTCAGGCACCTGCCTTCTTGGGCGGGCCACTAGCGAGGCTCACCGCGAGCTCATTACGGTACGAACGCAATGGCATACGTTGGGTACAAACTTCACGCCCGGCATATTCGGTCTGTCCTACGATATTTGGCACGGAATCACAGCAATAATATTTATAAATTTAAGAACCTAGTGATGCAAATTCCCTGAAACAAACACCATAATGCAATCTATCTGATCATATCGCAGGCCAGAAGCCCTTCAGCGAAGAAAACAAAACTCTTTTTTTCAGCGTGAAAAACGTGTCAATACACCGGAAGTTAAAATACGCTGCACCAAATCACAAGAGTTCTAGTTGGAGAGGTTGTGTGTAGTCAGACCATGCATGGTCAACACAACAGCGTCGGTGGTTCAGTTCGGTCGGTCGCCGACCAACATCGATCTCCTCCGCTCTGGCAAGAACCTTGGGTTCTTTTACGACGCATTCAACCTCTAGGTCATACAGCATCTTCAACCCTTCACGCCGATTGGTCGCGGGTCGACTCGGTAAATGCCTCCGGTTGCGAGATTCGAACCCACAATCTTGCGATCAAGAGCCCGACGTTCTACCCGCTGCGTTACCGCTGCCCCTGCCCAGGTCAGACAGGATTCGAGTCGCTTCACGGGCTGACATAGCCCCCGGCTGGAGGGGTTAGTTGGGAACTGGCCCGATCAGGCCGGGGACTCGGTCGTGTTGGTGCGTTCACGGCACGCCGAGCTCTCGGCTAAAACTCTGCCGTGGAACTGGAATTCATGGACCCGGTTAGTGCGGCCAGGGTTCACGCAACAAGCTGTGCTTAGCGTGGGACCCTGGCCCATAAAGCCGCCCCAGGATGAATACGGACTAAGATTTCATTTGAAAGAAGTCCACCGTTTTGGTAGGAAAATGTTGGTCTCGCCACTGGTAGAACCACCTGTCATGCCCGTCTGTCGCATGCTGCCCTAAAACGATTTGCAGTAAAACGTGACGCGTAATTATGGCCTGCCCCGCCTTACTGCTAACAACTAAACAACTCAAAACATTAGCTGGATAACGACGAAAGCGTCGAAGCTCGACAACATGACCTCACATTACGTGGTGCAGGAAAATGTTGGACAAAACTGAATATCCTCGTCTAAAACAGCTAGACAGTTTGTAATCTCAGCTCCACGTTTGTGGCAATTCCAGGGTTCCAGGCAAGCAAAGCTTCCAACAAGCAGAAGCATATCATTGAGCACCGGAAAAAAAACAGCGCATTTAATGGCATGCCAGCCTAAAGTGCTGCCTGCATTTCAGACCACTTGTGAACAACTCATGTTCTGTGTCAATATCTGCACAATGTATTTAATATCCAGCACCATGCTGAAAGAAAATGTCAATATCTTCGAGAGCATTTCAAGTTGGTGCCTGCAAAGGATGCGAAGTACTTTCAAGATCCAGACCACTTCAGTTATTTGGTTAACCAAACAGTGTAACCTGCACAAAATGATTTCAAGATTGAGGTGGTTCGAGAGAGTAGTGAGCTCAGGCTCAGTATGAGCGGTGTATTCACAAGACTGAGCACGAGGGATATATTCAAGACAAGACTGCATATGAGGGGCGGAGTCGCCACGGGTTTAAGTACGAGTAACAAACTCATGCTATTATTGAGTATGATTAGCATAGTCACCATAGGGTTGAGTATGAGTAGCATGTATACGATATGGTTGATAGAAGCAGCATACTCACAATAGGGCTGAGTACAAGTAGCATACTCACGATGGGGTTGAGTATGAGCGGAATCCGTCCGGTGGCAGCGACGAGTCCGGTGCTGTACACGATGTAGGGCGAGCAGCAGAGCAGGAAGCAGGCCAGCACCAGGAACAGCGTGGTTGCGATCCGCTTCTGCTGCATGACCCGCCGCCACTCGGCCATGTTCGAATTCTTGCTCATCCTGCGCATAGGCGGAGAGTCAGCTGGAAGCTGGCGATGCCACAACTGAGTGTACCGAATGTCAAACTGGTGATGCCACAACTGCAGGGTGTTCCGGGTGTCATCAGACTGGTGATGCCACAACTGCAGGGTGTCCCGGTATCACCAGACTGGTGATGCCACAACTGCAGGGTGTCCCGGGTATCACCAGACTGGTGATGCAACAACTGAATGCCCGAGTGTCATCAGACTGGTGATGCCACAACTGCAGGGTGTCCCGGTGTCATCAGACTGTGATGCCACAACTGCAGGGTGTTCCGGGTGTCATCAGACTGGTGATGCCACAACTGCAGGGTGTCCCGGGTATCACCAGACTGGTGATGCAACAACTGAATGCCCGAGTGTCATCAGACTGGTGATGCCACACCTGCAGGGCGTCTCTAGCATCATCGGACTGTGGTCAGAATAAATTGTGCGGTGTCTAAGAGGATCGTCGGACAGTGGTGATGCAATATCAACAGGGTGCATCCGGCAGTCCTCCGTCTGGTATATACACTGGGAGTCGTCTCCACAGTCTCAATGGATCCCCCAACACTCATTGTCTTACGAACACCACTCCCCTCTCCCCCGGACGTTCCCACCCATCCGCACCTCATTTCCCCGACGTCCTCCCTCCGCACATCACTTCCCCAACGTCCCCCATCCCTTCGCACCACACTCCCCCAACGCCCCCACCCCCACACCTCACTTCTCAACTACTCAGACGTCCCCATCCATCCATACCTCACTTCCTCGACGCCCCCACCCATCCGCATTTCATTTCCCCGATGTCCCCATCCATCCATACTTCACTTGTCCGTTCACCGACCATGGCTGATGTCCGAAAGTTCTAGATTTAGCATCCAATTATTGGAGCTTAACGACAGAACCCGGACATTAGAAATGAACATAATAGAGCATCGCGTCAATGCTGAGACTAGGTAAGAATGGATACAAGAACGCGCGACTGCTATGCAGAACATCCTACCAGCTTCCTAGCCACCTTACCAACTAGAGGGGAAATAACGTCAGCGTATCTCACTTATGGAAAATTGTAGCATAAATGGAAGATCATGCAAATGCCAGTGAGGAAAATGAAGCAGGATCATGGCGTGACAATGTTGGCGTGCATTGTGGTATTGGTCCGAGGTGTCCCTTAAACAGTCGGACTTACTCACCACCTGACACCTCTGTGCCAGGCTCCAGTGCATTGGCGCAAAACGCCCACCGTGTACGTGGCGCCACGGGAAAGGATATGCGGCACTTCAGATCGCGACACTTTCCTATGTGGAGCCAAGAGCGGCACGCATACCTGCAGAGATGCCGGCGGATCTTGAGGAAGATCCTGGTGTAGCAGAAGAGCATGACTGCCAGCGGCAGGAGGAAATTGGCGACGCTGTTGACGGCGCTGTGGATGATCTGTTTGGTGTTGTGCGGTATCTCGGGACCACACTGAGTGGCGCCGGCTTTGTACACTGAAAACGAAAATGGCATTCAGCAGTCCACCAGCCTCAAAGCAGAGCATCGTCAAACAGTGGCGTACTGACAGCTCACCGCAGGGAATCAAGCTGGCGTCTCCATCAAGGGCAGAGAAAATAGCTTCCAACTCTACGACAGTATGTGCTAAACGGCGTGGCACTGGCAAAAAGATCTACGCCTGCAGCGCCCATCAATGCACCACCTACTGCAGAGTATGCAGTGCCCAATAATGTAGCACCGGCTGCAGTGCATGCAGTGCCCATCAACGCACCACATGCTGCAGTATATGCAGTGCCCATAAATTGTGTACATTTATTCACCGTTGGCCCAGACTATTTGCTAATTCTGTACAGCTCTACCACACCATGTTAACTTGTGTGGGAGGAGCAAGTCTCTTGTGTGGATGAGCTCCAGCTGGACCATCTCTCCTATGTGGGTGATCTCCACCTGCAGCATCTCACCTGTGTGTGTGAGCTCTAGGCGTGGACTCAAGTTGTAGAGGATAGACCACATCCAGGCGGCGGCGATAACGATGAGCACTCGCCGTCGGGTCATGAAGCGACTGAACGGTCTCGTCATGCTGATGTACTTGTGAATGCTGAAACACGCGGATGTGCATAACCTACACAGCTCACAACTTCCACACACTCAAAACATCAAACATCCACGATGGGGTACAGCGCGATACAGAAGCGCAAGAGTTGGATATGCTCGGTGTTCATCAGGTAAGACAAGCTGCGGTGATCGGCTCGGCAGATCACAGTCACACATGACCCACACCGTACACAACGTCACGACGCAGTAACACATGGCCCACACCGTACACAACGTCACGACGCAGTAACACATGGCCCACACGGTGCACAACGTCAGGACGCAGTAACACATGGCCCACACCGTACACAACGTCACGACGCAGTAACACATGGCCCACACGGTTCACAACGGACGACACGGTCACACATGACCCACACCGTGCACAGCGTCACGACGCAGTAACACATGGCCCACACGGTGCACAGCGTCACGACGCAGTAACACATGACCACACCGTGCACAGCATCACGACGCAGTAACACATGGCCCACACGGTTCACAACGGTACGACACGGTCACACATGACCCACACCGTACACAACGTCACGACACAGTAACACATGGCCCACACATACACAACGTCACGACGCAGTAACACATGGCCCACACCGTGCACAACGTCACGACGCAGTAACACATGGCCCACACGGTTCACAACGGTACGACACGGTCACACATGACCCACACCGTACACAACGTCACGACACAGTAACACATGGCCCACACCGTGCACAACGTCACGACGCAGTCACACATGACCCACATGGTTCACGTCACAACGCAGTAACACATGACCCACACGGTTCACAACGGTACGACACGGTCACACATGACCCACACCGTACACAACGTCACGACGCAGTAACACATGGCCCACACGGTTCACAACGGTACGACACAGTCACACATGACCCACACCGTACACAACGTCACGACGCAGTAACACATGACCCACACGGTTCACAACGGTACGACACGGTCACACATGACCCACACGGTGCACAGAGTCAGGACACAGTCATAAACATTGCCTGCGTCGTGAGTCAGGGAAAAATAGACACAGATCTTGGATCTGAATCGTCATCGGCGACGATGAAATGCAACAGGATGCAGAAATTTGAGGAATTATCGGATAAGCTTGTTTCTGGCACTACATGAACCGAAGGCCCTCCCATCACACTAAACACAGGGTACTTACGCTGAAGCTCCGATAAAACTAAAGCGTATCATCAAGACTGCCAGGTGATTCCACGAGCAAAAGGATGCAACATGACAGGATCTTCAGTTTCATACCCAGGCCTCTGACGAGGCGTCTAAATCTAGACGTATTCCACAGGGCAGATATGTGCGGCTTTCTGGTTGCGGGATGACAATAGACATACACCTTGATCTGATCTCGTCTGGCAATGCATATAATTATGCGCGTAACTGCACTGCGTCACCTTATAGACGTGACTAGGTATACAAAGTACCACGTGACGAGTGGTACTATGTAATGAAAAACTGGCATCCAGATCCTTGATTCTGACAAATCTTCCAGCAGTATAACCCATTCTATCCTGGATTCTTGAAGGTTTTTGCCACGACGTCGATAACGACGCTGGCACGGTCGGGCGTCGTGCGGGCGAGGCCCGGCACGACGCATCAGCTGACCCGTCGACAGAGATACCGCACCGACACGCCACGCTGTCAAAGGACAACACCAGCCGACCCATGAGCATACTGTGGTGCCACAGGGCAACACCAACTGACCTGTGAGTACACCGTGGTGCCAAAGGGTAACACGAACTGACCTGTGAGCACGCTGTGGTACCAAGGGGTAACATCAACTGATCCGTGAGTACACCGTGGTGCCAAAGGGCAACTGACCGACACGTATCTTCTCTGGGAGAATGTCTTGTCCGGAATGCAAGGAGAACAAGCCATTCCGAATGCTTCATGTGTTCGATGTTTGTTGCCCTGAACTTCGAACACCATAAATTGTACCCGCCCCTCGTATATTTGATCGTCCACTTGCATTTCATAAACAATAATACACCCTTAGTTGTTCTTGCAGTGGCATTGTAGTGTTAGCTCATCTTTGTCAGTCTGCTTGTCTGTTTGCCTCCCTCTCTCTCTCTCTCTCTCTCTCTGTATCTCCTCATATACAAATATACATTCACGCTAAAAAGATACACATACCAATGTACACCAAAAATGTCCTTCATGGACAATTCGTAAGATGCATATATTGGTGGCATGTGTGCGCGGTGTTAGTGAACAGATATCAAAACTTCTCAGCTCTCACGGCATCCGGATACGTCATCCATCTATCCGGATCGACACGGATCGGATAGGTTATCGGCCCAGATCCACACGGATTCGGATAGGCCATTGATCTCGCACCATGCACAATTGTTTGTCAATGCCAAGGACCCGTTGCCAACTCGGACATGCGAAGCTGCGCAGTACACCACAGACAAGGTGAATGCGGGAAAATGTATGTCGGTAACATAGACACGCCACAACTGGTTCAATTAAAGCAACATGTTGCAGATATAAAGCATGGATAAATCCTGGAAAATCGGGTACGGAAAAAAACACTTATACCAATGCAATGGGGACTTTATTGATTTCATTTCACTGCTGGTTAGGATACTAGCTTCGGAACCCAAGTAAAAAACAAATTTCCGAGAGGCGGTGGAAATAAAATTGCAAGTCATCCTCAACCCGAGGTGTTGATAAATTCAGATTAGTTCCATCTTGGACTTGGCTCATATAACACATACATTATTTTGCTGTAGGAACACACTATTTATGAAAGTAATGGCTTTTCAAGATGGCACAATAAAGTGCCCTAAATCCGGGGAAGAATTGGTGTTTGGACGTACCCTAGGTTGGTCGACCCAGGGCGGACCACCCCCTCAACCGATCTTGCGATCCTACACTCCTGGAAGCTGGTAAGACATACACATATTCAGCATGCATATTAATTAATATGGTGAAAGCACAGCAATTAATTTCAGTAAGAACGTTCAGCAACGACAGCAACAACGCCGAAAATCCATCAGATACGACCCTCTCCGAAGCCGAATCAATTATCAAGGATAGAATAGTTAGTTATCTGGAAGGTAGCAGATTGATTCAAGATACTCAACATGGGTTTAGAAAAGGACGATCGTGTCTCACAAACCTCTTGAACTTTTTGAACTTCGCCACAGAACAATTTGATCAGGGAAATCAGGTTGATGTAACATATCTTGACTTTAGTAAGGCCTTTGGCAAGGTACCCCATAAACGGTTAATGATACAGCTTCAGTCCCATGGTATTGCAGGTAGCATCTTAAAATGGATAGAGTTGTGGCTTTCAGATAGACAGCAAAGAGTGATGCTAAATGGTACAAAGTCATCATGGCAAAATGTTCTTAGTGGAGTCCCCCAGGGGTCAGTACTGGGGCCACTACTGTTCATTATATTTGTAAATAACATTGAAAGTGGCCTAAGCAGTAAAGTTTTGAAATTTGCGGATGATTTGAAGGTCTTTAGGGCAATAACAGGTCAAGATGAGCATATCTCGCTGCAAAAAGACTTAGACGAACTTGTGAAGTGGTCCGAAGAATGGCAAATGAAATTTAATTTTGATAATTGCAAAATCATGCATGTAGGTAAGCAGCATATGAAGGCTCCATACTTGATGGGTGGCCAAGTGCTATCAGTGACTCAACAGGAGAAGGATTTAGGTGTTATTCTAAACACAAAACTGGCGGCATCAGAACAGACCAAGGAAGCCAGGAAGAAGGCACTGAGAATGCTCGGCGCAATAAATAGTAATGTATCATACAGAAGTGAGGAAGTGACCAGGAAGCTTTACTGTGCATACGTCAGGCCACATTTGGAATACTGCATCCAAAGCTTGGTCTCCTAGCTATGAAAAAGATTGTTGGCTTTTAGAGAAAGAACAAAAGAGGGCTACAAAAATGGTTAATGGCATAAGCAACCTGGCATATGAGGAAAGATTGAAGAAATTGAATATGTTTTCACTTAGATATAGAAGGCTGAGAGGAGATCTCATCGAGGTCTTTAA